>OVBI01002453.1:0-20132 GCA_900406495.1 Sisymbrium altissimum | reverse complement strand
ACAGTGTATTTTTCAAATTTTAAATCTTAAATAGGTTATTATGCTAATTGTCCCAATAATAAATGCTTTAGTATTGACTTTATGTATATTCTTACCATCAACATTCTTCTTCTCAATGTTGAATAATAGTTTAGATCATATTAATATTTGAACATTTCAAATAATATCTTATATATATGTTTTTTTTAAAAACAATTTATATCAATTTATGCTTTCAGTATTGACACAAGTTGTATAAAAGTGTTCCATGAATTTAACAACATAAATGATAGATTGGATATAGTCAGATCCAATCGTTAATAGAAAAATATTATTATTGTGTAAGTTACAATTTAAATATAAATAAAATAAATAATTTAAAATATTTATCATGTCAATTTCATGAAATATTTTTATTGAAATTCCTAAAAATAATTGTACGTTGGATGTTCAAATCTAAATTCATTTTGTATACCATACTTAATTAATATGGAAAATTTGTAATGTTATGATATAGTTTATATTTAAAATAAATAATAAATATCTATAAATACATAACTAGTTGATTTTGTTTGATTGTAAATAAAATATTCAAAAGAGACAAACTGAGATTATTTTTACATGCCAATAATATGTAAGATTAAATAGATCGATCACGTAAAATTAAGTATGTGAACCATCTTATAAGTTATAAAATATATTGGTTCAAATGCTTATTGGTTAATAAGATAAATATGTAGTATTTGTTGGAAAATAATGGTCTTTTTAAGAGAAATATTTTTGCTCCTCAAAGTCTTCTTTATATCATGATCCCGTTTTGAATACGCCAGTGAACTCGACCCCTCACATGACTATGAGAAAATATAGCCATTGAGAAATTGAATTAACTAGTGTATCAAAGGTTGAATTATGGTGAAGAGCACTTGTGGGCAAAAGAATATTTATCTTAAAAATCTATAATTTCTGAACAAATACTGCATCTTCATTTCATAAAAAGCCGTTCCTGAAATTTTTCAGATTAGAAATATAAAATTCAAAAACAAAAATTTGATCCTTTAATTTATTTTAAAATAATTAAAAAGTAATATTACATAATATGATAGATAATATTAATAGATAATTTTTAAAATATGACCCTTCTTATATTTCTACTTGCAAATTCATCCATCAAATTTTTATAGTGAATAAATCCAAAGGTAAGAACTTAGAAATTAAAAAATAAACCAGCTTTAAATTTATGTTTTTTTATTGGTTTTGATAATTAATATATATTGTTATCTATTTCCTTTCTTTAAAAATATAACTCTGAAGTTTTGAATAATGTTACATTTTTTATGTTATTATTTATTTATATTATTTCCTTTTTTAAATTATTTTTTTGGCATAATTTTTTTCCTGTATATGTATTTCTTTTTTTTTCAACACTATCCCCGTTTTCTAAAAGAAATATGAAAAAACGGTAACTATGCTACTTAAACTCGAGTCTTTTACCAATATCTTCATGTGATATACCATCTATGATAAGTAATCTGGTTGTAACTTTGGTCTCTAAAGTTTTTTTAAACCTATTTGTCCTCAAGTGATTTGTCTCCACTAGTCTCCCCCCTGATTCTATAATACATTAATTATCTTTTTTTTTTCTAAAGTTATAAATAATTATTTATCTTCTATAAAGTATAGATAGAAAGCTATTAAATGAATTTTAACTGCAACATACAGATTAAAATTGCACACGTTACACTTCTGTGTTGGTTATATACAATAATTATATATATGCAATAATATTTTTAGATTCTCATTCATCAATTTTGATATTATAAATTAGTCAAATGCTTTGAATTTTCTAATATTACTGTTCTTATTAAATGTAACTCTAGTCAACTTTACCATCACCATATAATAAATGCTTAAATATGAATTCTAAATTGAATAAAAGATACTAAACAGATCTTATAAGCATACAACATCATCCATACTTTATAGTTTTTGTCATTGTAGGTAGAGTAATTTTTTAGTGATACTGGGAATAAACACATGGTTGAACATGATCGGAGAACCTTATATAGATTTCTTAATTATTCTTTTATTATGAATTTGATATTAAGAACTTCCTTAAAAAAAATTATTTAGGCTCTGATTGTTTTAAAGGGTTTTAGATTTTGGTTTTTGGTTTTTATTTTTTGGTTTTTAGTATTTACCTTTTGGTTTTTCAATCTTTGGTTTCTGATTTTACAGTAGATTTTAAATTTTTAAAAGCTTTAAGGGTGAATTGTTTAGTTTTTGGCTTTTGACCATATAATTTATGAAATCACGTCAAAAACTATCAAAATAGAGATTTTGGTTTTTGACTAGAAATAGTAAAAAAAAGTAAAATCTGGATTTTCTAAAAAATAGGAAATCTATTTTATTAAAATCTTAATTGTTTAAAAAAGTAGATTTTAGAAAAAGTAAAATTAAAATCTATTTTAGAATCTACAAAAGGCCTTATTTACTCCAATGATAGAAACCATTAAGAGTTCTTAAGAAAAAAAAAATTCATAATTCCTAAAACTCTTTCTTAAACCACAAAACGTGGGTTACTTTTACCTAAAAAATAAAGGCTCGACACGTGTGATAACAAAAACGTTTCTTCTTATTCCTTAGTCAAGAAATGTTTCTTTTCGTTTCTTTTCCTATTTACATTTTTTATTATGTTTATTTTAACAATCAGCTGTAAGAACCACATAAATCTACCGTTTGATCATGGTCTTAGTATGCTTAGCTTGGATCAAGCTGAACCAAATATCTTTCAAAATTTCTTTTTTTCAAAACTACAATCTCAAGAGTACATTTTTCAGAAATACTATTATACAGAATATATGTAAAGCATACAAATTTAAATGACAAAGTTATCTTTATTAAAAAAAAGTTAAAAAAAAAAAAGATAAATAGATTTTATCATCGATATTTTGTCGATTGTTTATTGTGAAATCAGTGATCAAAATTTTATCTAGAGAAGTTTTTGGACTGGAAAAGGTAAAGTTTATGGGTTGACTGGATCTAGGTAAGGATTTTTAAAATTCATTGTTTGTTTCACTAAAGTGAAGGTTCAAATATATCTCAGGTGTTTTGGCCAACAACAGCCTGCACTGCAAAGAAATAAATGCAAGACAACACATGGCACCTCCAACCAACCCAACTCAGCTCACCAACTTCATTGACAAACAAATAAGGAATCAAATTCGATCAATGGTAGATATAATGGATCTGATTGTTTGAGGTTTTAGAGGTTTTTGCTTCTTTCTCAAAATCTTCAAAGCTTTTTTTTCTCTAATCACATTTTTAAATTTTAACAATCATAAAAGCTTTTCTATTTTTTTTCTCTTGTTACATTAGTTTTTCTAAAAGCCAATAATTTGTGGCTTTAGGTTTTTTTCTAAAACCATATTCAATAATTTAAAATCTAAAGTTTTAATAGTAATTTTAAAAAAATTTACAGTCAGCAAAGTTTATAGCATTTAAAAGCCAATCAGAGCCAATATTGAATATATGAAGAGGACCTCCAACTTTGACTTGGAACTTTTCTGTAAAATAGAGTTTCTGTATAAAGTTATTTTTTTTTTTAGAAACTCTTTCAAACAGAGGACACATTTTCTGTAAACATTATTATTTTTTGAGTTGAATATAGCATTTCATTCAAAAAAAAATTAATACTATTATATTCTAGGATTTTGGATATATTTGTGTTGAACTCATGATTAAATATATATAATTTCAACTACTTTGTAAAAAAAAAAAATTGTCGATAAGAGAATCATAAAAATATTATTTTAAATGTGTGAAGTGGGTTTCACCTTTGAAAAAAGACAACTTCTGAAAACTAAAAAAAAAAAAAATCACTATATAAAAGATAATATCTAATATTTAACATCATATGTACTGTGAAGTTGAGAAGTTTGAGAAGTTAAATAGACTTATATTCTAATCAATTCTTTTAGTGTAATCATCAATCATTTTAAAGTCAAATAAGTTTCAACTAAACCCAGATTTGCTCTCTCTCTCTTCTCTCCATCTCTTTCGATATATATCTCTCTCTCTAAAAGCCTTTTAAGTGATTTTGAAAAAGTTGAAGTTCAAATGTTCTGGTTGGTGGATCAGAAAATTTGATGATTGTCATGTTCATAAAATTTGTATATGAATGACTTCTCACAAAATTGGGATGTGATCATATCATCTTTCTTATGAGTTTTTTTCATTTCACTTTAGAAAACGTTTTTTTTTATTGATTTTTAATAATTTTACAGGAATTATTTTTTTTGTAAGATTATAAATGTTTGATCAAGTTCAACAAAAAAAATTGTAAAATTTGAAATTTTTTTAAAAAACTCAAAAATATTTATACAGTTTTATAAAAAATTTTATTATTCTAATTGTGTCTTTCTAATCGAGATCAGAATAGAAACAAGTAAGGACATGTTTATAAATCACATGATTTTGTATTTTCTGAGGATATTACTTGCTGAAATACAAAATTCAGATACTCAAAACATTGTTTTTCTTTACATAGAGAATACTTTTTGGGTATGCTAATGTTTTTTCTGATGTTTTTTGTTGGTGATGGGAACTCAAAAAAGTTTTACAAAGTTTTATAAGATTTTTATGCTTGATTCTGATTGTGTTAACTCTAAAATCATATTTTGGATAGATTTTAATATTTGAAAATTGGATGGTAGCAAATTGCATATTTTCAGGGTTAGGGTTGTGTTAACTCTAAAATCAAGTTCCAAAAAAGAAACAATATAAAAACCATTAAAAAAAACTATATAAAATTGTATATCATTATGAAATGATATGTTTTGATATAAAAAAAAACACTAAATTTTGTATCTTCTAAAACCTCATAAAATAGTATAAAACCATATACTAAATTTTTGAAAAACCTTATAAAACCGTATAATACAATAAAATATATTTTTGGTAATATAATACATACTAGTAGTCCTAAGAGGGACGAAAAATCAACTAGTTTTACTACGTCATACGAAATAAAAAGAAAAACAGAGTTTTATTGTTTCGGTTTTGATTTTGTGACTTCTCCTTGAAACCCTTCTCGTTTGGTTTTCTTTCACCATCTTTCTTCTCCTTGAACCCTCTTATTTGTTGAGCTTTTTGTTCATCCGAGGTTAAATCCGTGCGATTCCTCGGTTGAAGATATACAGTTTGAATCTGACCGCCGTTGGATCTGCAAATTCAAACGTTGAAAGTTGAGGCTAATGAAAGATTTGGTTGGAGAAGCACAAAAGTGAGACGATGACTTCGAAAAAAGTGGAAGGGTCGTCTTCTCCGGCGATTCGACGTGACCCTTACGAAGTACTCTCTGTATCAAGAGACGCTAATGATCAAGAAATCAAATCCGCTTACAGAAAATTAGCTTTAAAGTATGCTTCTTTCCCAAATTCCCAATAGCTAAAGTTTGTGTCTTTCTTTCATACAACTGTTAAAGATTTAAGCTTTTCTCTGCTTCAAGCCTTGAATGCAATTTTGTTAACGTTTCTACTGTTAAAGAACTTTGACTTTTTGACTTTTGTTGTTAATGGCCTTTGCTTCTTGGATTGTGATTTAAGGTTAATTTTTTCCTTTAATTGAATGCAAACTATCGATAGGTATCATCCGGACAAGAATGCCAACAATCCTGATGCGTCTGAACTTTTTAAGGAAGTTGCGTATTCCTATAGCATTTTGTCTGATCCAGAAAAGAGAAGGCAATACGACAATGCAGGATTTGAGGTGATGCTTGTTTTCTTGTCGGTTTCACATTTCATGCTCTATACTTGTGCGTTATAGAATCATGTTTGCTCATAAGTAGCTTCTTATTAGAATCATCCAAGTAGGGAACATTGATCATGTCTTTTATGAATGCTTAGTGTACATTGCCAACTGTCAAGTATTCTATATATATCTCAACAGATATTCTCGTAGCTTCAATAAGAGTTGTTTCATGGTTTTTAGGCCCTTGATGCTGATGGAATGGACATGGAAATTGACTTGTCAAACCTAGGAACCGTAAACACGATGTTTGCAGCATTATTCAGGTAAAGTTCGTTACCTTTTTTTGGAGATTCTCTTAAGAAAACACTCTTATCCTTTCGTTCTCCTTACAAATGTCAACATTCAGCAAACTTGGTGTGCCTATCAAGACTACTGTATCTGCCAATGTTCTTGAAGAGGCTATGAATGGAACTGTTACAGTTAGGCCCCTTCCTATTGGAACATCAGTTAGCGGGAAGGTGTGAACTCAGATTCAACGACTTTCTTCTTACCTCATTGCCTTCTGTATTGGGATTCAATTTATCTGATATCCCGTATCAGGTTGACAAGCAATGCGCTCATTTTTTTGGAGTAACGATAAGTGAACAACAAGCTGAATCAGGGGTTGTTGTTCGAGTAACATCAACAGCACAAAGTAAATTTAAGGTATGCTCGAGTGCGATTTACTGACATCAATATAGTGTTTAGTTTATTCAGTGCATGCTCCTTGTCCTTTGCTACTAACTTATAAGCTTTTTTCACCTAATTAATGTTATGACTAACTTCGCAATCTATCTTCAGTTGCTTTATTTTGAACAAGATTCAAGTGGTGGCTATGGATTGGCCTTACAGGTACACTTACAAACAATATTTGTCCTAATTTTTAAAGAGTATTTTTCTTAGCACTACACTATTACTGAACTATTTTTAGATGAGAAAAGAGGCAGAATGTTCATGTTTGCAGCATTATTCAGGAAAAAGTTTAGCTAGTTCTTGAAAAAGGTTTTTATTTTCATGGTGATTCCATGACAGCATCAAGCTTCTATTGGTTTTTGCAGGAAGAGAGTGAGAAAACAGGCAAGTGACGTCAGCTGGCATGTATTTCTTACATTTTCAAGTGTACAGAATGGATTCAACCGTCAATGCGATAAGCAAATTCTTTGCTTTTATCTTTTCAATATTATCTTACATCTTACTATCTTAGAATATGAAGAGGTATTAAAGCAAACATTGCGATTGTTGTGCAGTTAGCTGTAGCCAAGGACCCTGAATCTGCTTTTTTTAAGCGATTGGAAGGTCTTCAACCTTGCGAGGTTTCAGAACTGAAAGCTGGCACTCATATATTTGCAGTTTATGGTAGGAATTATTTTTTTGTCTTTAGCGACAGTTGGAGCATTTTTGAGACTTTAGTTTAACTGCTCTCTAATTACTTCTCAGGTGATAACTTCTTTAAGACTGTATCCTACACGATTGAGGCACTCTGTGCCAAGACTTATGAGGACACGACAGAGAAGTTGAAGGACATTGAAGCCCAAATCTTAAGAAAGAGAAACGAGCTCCGGCAGTTCGAGACAGAGTACCGAAAAGTAAACTTTCTACTATTGCAATCTCAGTTAATATTCAGGGAGACATGTAACCTGATGACGTGTTATATTCTTTTGCAAGGCTTTGGCGCGGTTTCAAGAAGTTACCAACAGATATACTCAGGAGAAGCAAACTGTGAGTTAATGAATCTTTTGTCTCTTATATTACAATTTATTCCTTACTGCAGTTTTTCTGGTTTGATTAACACATAATGAATCTAGAGAAGAGATGATCTTTTGTGCACATGGAGCACAGAGGAACTCTTGCATATAATTTCTAACATACTTTTGAACTATTCTAAAATGTGTTTGATTTGTCTGTTTTTCATGATGGTTAAAGGTGGATGAACTGCTAAAGCAACGGGATACAATCCACTCATCCTTCTCTGCCGTGAAGACACCAAACACTGGCAACAACATGAGCAATGGAAGTAGCAGCAAACCCCATGGAGAAGAATCAAAAGGCGATACAGACAATGAGGGTGAAGAAAGCGGATCAGAGAGTAAAGATAAGTCGAAGAGGAAATGGTTCAACTTGAACCTAAAAGGATCGGATAAGAAGCTTGGTTGACCTGACCCAAAAGCGGATTTGTTGTGGGTTTATTGGTTTATTCGTTAAACAGAACTGACTCTCGGTGACTGTTGTGTCACTCGGGGGTGGCTCTATGTGTAGGCATATATATATATATACTAGGATTTTACCTGCTCTTCATGCGGGGTAAAGTGTTTTAACCCGTATTTACGTAAAATAATTATTTTTAAAAAATAATAAAATGTATTTTATAAAAATTATATTATTAAAATTAAAATTTTAAACTTTGTAAAATAATTTAGGTGATGATAATTGGAAAAAAAAAATTTCCTTATTTTTAATACATAGAAAGTATTTTAGATATATATTTCTTATTTTATTATTAACTAATTTATATAAATATAATCCTTATCTATAGAATAAATGAATATACATTTAATTTTATTTTTAGAAAATTTATTAAGGTTTATTTCCATAACAGAAAATCTTTAATGTAATTGATTAAATACTTTACAAATAATTTATTAAACCAATGCACTTATAATTTTGATTAAATAATTGCTTTAACATAATTTTTGTAATTAGGAAATAATAAATATTGGAAGATAATGCAAGATTACGTTTGGTTTAATCCTATCTAAGATTAGAATAAAATCTGTTGCCAAACAAAAGTAATGGCATAGTATGTAAATAACAGATTTTTTTAAAGTATTTTTATAAATGTACTTTGCAAATAATAATAGTAAGATATATGTTCATCGGAATGGTTTGAGAAAGAGAGGTTAAAAAAAAAGCTCTAACTTGAGAGTGGTTTTGAAAATGTATGCAAATGCATCATTTGATTCATTGTTTGTTATATTTATTATTATTTGACAGATTTTCCCATTGTCTCTTTCAACACTTCTCTAAGAAGGGCAAAGCTTTGGACTTTTAAAGTTTAGTGGTATTTTTGCAAGTTTCGTATGTGGTGGGAGGAATTGCAAAGAAAATGAAAATTCGAGGTCTTTTTAGCAATTTACTCTAGGAAAAAAACAGAGGAAAATTGGGCATTTTCCCGGAAACCCTTGTTTTCGTGTTTCTTGCAACAATCTTCTTCCTTCGTCCTCCTCCTTAATAGAAGAGAGATTAGATCCTCTTTTTAGTGTTTGATCTGCGATTTGAATTCGATTGAAAGAAGGTGAGAGAGAGAGAGAGAGAGAGAAGATGAGTTCGAAAAAGGTGGAAGGGTCATCCGCTCCGGCGATACGACGGGACCCGTACGAGGTACTTTCAGTATCAAAGGACGCGAATGACCAAGAGATCAAATCCGCTTACAGAAAATTAGCTCTAAAGTAACCTCCTTTACGAAAATTTCGAATCATAATGCAAGTTCTATATGTTGCTAGCTGCTTCTCTTTTGTCAATTTCTATATGAATTTTGGGTTGTTGTCAACAGTTTTCTTGATGGGTTTAGGATCTTGGTTTGGGATTTGGTCTAAAGTTTGAGACTTTTCTTGTTTGTTAAAGTCTATATCAGTATAATGCATAGATCTTGGTTTGGGATTTGGTCTAAAGTTTGAGACTTTTCTTGTTTGTTAAAGTCTATATCAGTATAATGCATTAGCCCCTCTGTTACTGTTTGATATGGCTTTCTTCGTGGATAGGTATCATCCGGACAAGAACGCTAACAATCCCGAAGCTTCTGAGCTTTTTAAGGAAGTTGCATTCTCCTATAGCATTTTGTCTGACCCAGAGAAGAGAAGGCAGTATGACAATGCAGGATTTGAGGTGATACTTAAGTTAGCTTTGTCGATCTATTCTTCATTAGAGTCTCAGTAGGAAGAGTTTTGTCAAGCACACTCGTGTTTAATGAAGTGAACATTGACCAATTTGTGTATTCTTTTCCTGTTGTAACTTGTCACGCATTCTTGTAGCTATACTAAGATCGTGTTTCATGATTTTTAGGCCCTTGATGCTGATGGAATGGAAATGGAAATTGACTTGTCTAACCTCGGAACTGTAAATACCATGTTTGCAGCATTATTCAGGTGAAGCTGCTTTTTTTTTTTTTTTTTACTTGAGGCGCTCTTAAGAAAGCAATATGCTTTGAATCCACTATGTTAACCTTTCCTTCTCCTTTAAAAAATGTCAACATTCAGCAAACTTGGTGTGCCTATCAAGACGACTGTATCTGCCAATGTTCTTGAAGAGGCTATGAACGGAACTGTTACAGTTAGGCCCCTTCCGGTTGGAACTTCAGTTAGTGGGAAGGTGTGAACTCAGATTCCATGACTCTCTTCTTACCTCATTTTCTTATGTATTTGAAGCTGATGTTTTCTAATATTCCTTATTAGGTTGAGAAACAATGCGCTCATTTTTTTGGAGTTACGATAAGTGAACAACAAGCTGAATCAGGGGTTGTTGTTCGAGTAACTTCAACAGCACAAAGTAAATTCAAAGTATGCTTGCAATGCTCGTTGTTACTAACTTGAAAGTTTTTTTTTTATCTAATTAAGGCCATGACTAACTTTGATATCTGTCTTTTCTCCAGTTGCTTTATTTTGAGCAAGATACAAGTGGCGGCTATGGATTGGCCTTACAGGTACAAAAGAATATCTCTCAGAATTACTCTGCTACTGAAATAGTGAATTGTCCTTAGATGAGAAAACTTTCAGCTGGTTCTTAAGTAGGTTCCCATTTTTCTATTTGTTATTGCAGGAAGAGAGTGAGAAAACAGGCAAGGTAACGTCAGCTGGCATGTATTTCTTACATTTTCAAGTATACCGAATGGATTCGACAGTCAATGCGGTATGCAAGTTCTGAACATTTTTTTCCTTTCATAATTAGCATAGAATATGCAGAGGTATTAACGCAATCCATATTGTGGTTTTGTTGTGTAGCTAGCTGCAGCCAAGGACCCTGAATCTGCTTTCTTCAAGCGATTGGAAGGTCTTCAACCTTGTGAGGTTTCGGAACTGAAAGCTGGCACTCATATATTTGCAGTTTATGGTATGAATTATTATTCTCATCTTTTTGCGATAGCGGGATCTTTTCTGAGACCTTAGTTTAACTGCGCTCTAATTACATCTCAGGTGATAATTTCTTTAAGACTGCGTCTTACACGATTGAGGCACTCTGTGCAAAGACCTATGAGGATACAACAGAGAAGTTGAAAGAGATTGAAGCTCAAATCTTAAGGAAGAGAAACGAGTTGCGGCAGTTCGAAACAGAGTACCGAAAAGTAACTTTCTACTATTGAGAGCTCAGTGAGTATTTAAGTAGACATGTAACCTGATGACTTGTTAAATTCTTTTGCAAGGCTTTGGCGCGGTTTCAAGAAGTTACCACCAGATACACCCAGGAGAAGCAAACTGTATGTTGATATATCTCTTAGTCGTTTTTATAACCCTTTATTCTTTATTGCATTGTCTGATGTGATTAATACGCAATGTTTTTAGAGACAATATCCATTTGATAGGCAATAGAATATGATATTGTCTGCTCTGATTACTCTTGGTTTGCTGGCTCTTTGTTCAATAAATCTCTTAGTCGTTTTTATAACAGTTAATTCTTAATTGCATTGTCTGCTGTGATTAATACGCGGTGTTTCTAGAGACAATATGCATTTGCTCTTTGTTCATACGTTGCTGACAGATTAGTTTGACGTATTACATTTGAGAAATAAAGAAGAACTTTATCGATTGTGCTATTCTCCCTGGTTTGATCTTAACAGCATTCTTGTTGCTGTACACATTTTTTTGCTAAAGTGTTTGATTTGTCTTCTTTTTGGATGATGGTGAAGGTGGATGAACTGCTAAAGCAACGGGATTCAATCCATTCGTCCTTCTCTGTCGTGAAGACACCAAGCGGCAACAACTTGAGTAATGGTAGTAGCAGCAAAGCTCAGGGAGAAGAATCGAAAGGCGATGGGGACAGTGCAGGAGAAGAAGGTGGATCAGAGAGTAGAGACAAATCCAAAAGGAAATGGTTCAACTTGAACATAAAAGGATCTGAGAAGAAGCTTGGTTGACCAAAAGGTGGATTTGTTCTTATGTCAACACCTCAAAAAGTCTCATCGGTATTTTGTTCATTCGTTCGTGGGAACTGATCCGTCGTCACTGGTGTTCTTTGTGTACGGTTACATAGGCAAATATGTTCATTGGAATGATCCATAAGCTTTTTTATTGCGGAACGGTTGTGGTCATAGGAAAGTTTTTCAACTTGGTTATGCAACATTGATTCATTGTAAGTTTTTGAAGTAACCTTCTCTTTGGGCTATATATGGTACAACTAGTAACGGATAGTTTTCCTTGAACAAGAATGAAAAAAAAAAGAAAATACAATTACATACATTGATACAATAAAAATAAAAGAGTTTATTATTCGAATGCTTTAGAATATAGCACTTGGTTTATGATAGTGATGGAGAAAATGGATTGATCGCGAATTGTTCAATTCATTCAATAAAAAAATATGCGAAGTTGAATATTTTTAAGTCTAGTAGAGAGGAAAGTCAGGGGCCTAAATGTTTTATATGATCTCAGACTCTAGTCTTTATGCGTGTATGCATGAAGTTAGTTACCTTTTTCTTATTGAAAGTATTTTTTAAGTTATTGTAATGTCAAATGACTAGATCTCAACTAACATCGTCAATATGTAGTAAGGATGTCAAATTATATATAAATCAAGGCAGAAAGTAAATGGACTATTGGGTTATGCTGATATCCCATATTATTAATATAAAAAGGCCGACCATTAAAAATGATTCACCTGTTTTGACTTTTGAAGCCATTGGATTAACAACAATGTCGGATTTGATTGGTGATTTCTCTAATGCATCAGGAGGTTTTCTACTGGTTGTGGAAAAGTAGAAGCGATATATCAAAGTTAACACTTCAAATATATTTTTGTTTTGGTGGTGATTTGCAGTTAAAAAAAACACACACACACACAAGTTTTGGTAATCTTATATTGTAGCGTAATATAATTTAGGCGAAACTCATAACGTCACATGTATATTTTAAACGAATTTTTGTAACGCCGAGTTGCAACTTGGTTTGACGAGCTATTTATTTTGTCGAGATAAGTGACGAGGGTATATCATTTTCCGATAAGTGATCAAATTCGTCCGATATATACTTTGATATTTCTTCTTCTTAAAGACTTAAACAGCTGACAAAACCAAAAGAAAAAAGACTTGAACAAAACCTAAAATTAATTTAAAATAATAAAAGAAGTATCAGCTCTCCATGGTTGCTTCCCCGATGTGAGGCATAAAACGTGGCTGCTTATTTTTGACAAAAAAAAAAGGCGTATGGCTGCTTGTATCTGGGATCACGGAATAATGCACCGTTTATGCAATGCAACTCTTGGTCAGATTAATTTTTATATATAGACTTTTGAAATAAATTGTTAAAGCACGTGTATCTAAGCTTTATCAGAGAACATTGCAGAACTGAGTAGTAAAGTTAAGAAATTAATTGTTCTTCTTTTATATATCAACATCGTTTCCAGACATATAAAGATCCTTTGTGATACAATTCATTCTACTTTGAAAATTTGAATATTTTTCAGTTCTTGATTCAGATAAAAAAAATTATAGATTTAGTAGACTCGACTAATAGATATTTTAATAAGAAAAAACCCAAATCTGAAATGATGCATTATATAATTTTTATTTTTATTTCAAACAAATTTAATTACAATAAAGTCTAATAATATTCTAAAACATTATAGTTTAATTAACAAAAAAATCATTAGCTTTAAAAAACTATAGATAAAAATAAAAATTGAAATATTTTAATCTATAATTTTGATTAAAATATTTTTAAAATTATATCATTGTATTATATTTATCTCTTTATTATATAAAAAAAAATGATAGTAATAATTTTGTAATTTGAATTTATATCAAATTTGGATATTTAATTGTGTTACGAATTGACGGATATCCAAATTCAGATAACAAAATCACAGTAGATTTAACTGATCTAAATCTAAAGAATATTTTAAAAAATTTAAATATCCGACCTATACATATTTAATATGACTAGAAAAAATTATATTTTTATAAGATATTTTTCTTTTTTTTTTATTATTACAATTATACACAAATTCTAAACTTTAAAGTTGTTTCAAATAATTTATGTCTTTCATGTCCGTGACAGATGCTTCTTATCTAATATTATAATATTTAAGCTTTCCGAGCGAATATTAAGATGGCATTAAGAGTTTAGATGTATGTGTATGACAGTGTGTGCATGTTAATGTAACCACTTGACGTGTCCCACTTCGATTAATTTGTAAGTTTGTAGCCTAAAGCCCCTCTGCTTTAAGAAAAGGTGCATTTAGTATTAATAAAATATTTAATTTGCTCGATTAAATGTCACTTGGAACATATGATGGGGCTTTGTGATGAATCATCACACCCCACCATCTTTGGTTGGCTTCAGAAAACTGCTTAGGAGATATCCGTTAAAGGAGATTTGGATTTGAAAAAACAAATGTCTAATTTTGGTTTTCTTCTTCCGTATTCTGAAATTTAAAGTCTCCTTTTGTGGAGTCTTCCTGATGTGTGGGTTAAGACTAAACTAATCGCATGTGGACCAAAAGCTACATTATAGTTTTATAATTATCTCTTTTGTGGGAGCGACTTTATATTAAAGTATAGTTTATTGTAAACTCCATTGGTTGAATTTCGCTGCTAATCAAATTCTGGTGGGCCATAATTTTGATCTTGGAGATCTTATAATGATAATAAACATCATTTTATGTCAAAATTGATAGACTTGATAAGGATACCTAAATGATGCTAGACAAGAGCATCAAGAGATAGACAGCTGGTACTTTCTATTTGTCAAATAATCACACTTTTGCCGGGTCATGTTGTATGTAATGTGAAAAAAGAGTTTAACTGTGCTATTCACAAATTCAAGATCAATTATGAATTTCAGGAGATTAAACATCACTATTGTCAGATTGTCAAACTTTTTGGTTATTGGTTGTCAGTAATTTTGGTCTACAGACATCACTTCAGTTCTCTATATATGAAAATATGTTTAAGCCATTACTAGCTTTGATTTATGCTAATGGCTCCATATAACAACATGCGGTAAGAAAGATCTATTTCATACTTATATAGTTTTTTCTTAAAAAAAAAATAAAGCTTTCATACTTATATAGGTTTGATTGTAATGTTTTAGAATCTCATAACTGATTTGTGAATAATATGATATTGTGGAATGAAATAATAAAATTACTGGACAAGATTTTTTAAATATAGTTTCATGATTTTTTTGGGTGGGAATATAGTTTCATGATTTGAAGAATACGCTTTTTTTCCCCGTAAATTATTGTCTGTAATGGTGGATCAGAAGTACAAATAAAAAGAACGTAAATCATATTTTCGAAAAGTGGTGGTTCGTAAACCCAAAAAAAAACCTGTGATATTATGAACTCATTTTACTATTCCGTCACTTGTCGATTAAAACAAGAGTACCATCATATTTACTAATTTGAAAATCATAGGTACATAAAAATTATATAAACCATGTGAATTACAGCTCCATGGATTCCATTGGTATTCCCTTTTACCACCACCTAACAAGAAAAAAATCATATACAAACTTGGTTCTGTGTTTTGCGTAAACTAATGTTTTATTTCAATCGATTTTAAATTTAATTTTGAAATATCAAAATATCCTCTAATATGCAAGAAGAATTGAAAAAAACCCCATCAGTGTATAAATTAACTTTATACTCAAAGAAAATTGTTAAATACTTTCTCTTAAACTATTAAATAGTGCTCAAGTCTTAGCTTAAAGTAGTTTTATATGCGATATCCTAAAGTGGTTTTGTGAAGTGATCTAAATAAAGTAAAAGTTATGCCATAAATCTTTGGTCATATTTTTATTTGGACAATTGCTGGTGAAACCAGTTCTCAACTGTATTGAGACTCAAGATTAGTGAGTCAGTCTCCCAAGGAGATACAAGTTTGTTTAAATTTTTTGAAAATTTTGCAAGTGGGTCCAACGTGGGTTATGGGTTATGTATGGATCCTATAATCCCTAAGAAAAAAATAAAAGAAAATTATTTTTAAGAAAATCAGTTTTATGAAAGAAAAAAATAAAAGAAAATTATTTTTAAGAAAATCAGTTTTATGAAAGAAAAAAATAGGTAGCAAGAGACATATGGATAGATAATCACTTTTGTAATCCTCCATTAGTGGAGATCACCTAAGTGCCTATGTCCACCCACTTTCTCACATTTACAATGTTCTCGTAGGCGTAGCCTCTACTTCCTTCTTCACTTGATTAATAGTTTCCATTTGCTACTACTTTCAAATTGGCAGAAACTATTAATCAATAAAAATCTCCTCCAATCGTTCGATGCATCGTAATTACTGATCCTTGAACAATTATATTTTATTTAAAACAGTCTTTTATTTATTAAATTGAATCGATTGTTAAATAATAAATATTTAATTTGAATTTGAACTGATTTAAACTTCATTTTCTGTTAATGGCACAAAGTGATAAAATTCATGGCAAAAAAATAGCGTCAGTAAATGTTATTTGCTTTTAGAACAGTAAAAAATATAATGGTGAAAATAATATAAATAAACATCGATATGGTGCAGCAAATAAAAATTTCGGTCGCTCCCTGGCGTTGCATGTACGATCGCTTAACTTCTTCACGAATCAATACATCGGATGTTTTCAAAGGGACCATTTATAGTCGGTTATAGTATGTAAATGCCTGAATAAAAACAAAATCTCGAACAATAAATTCTAAAGTTAATTTAACATTAAAAAATGAAAAAAAAATCCGACACATTTTGTATTACGCCAATAAACACATGGGGAGACAATGATTCAATGAATACTAGAGAACCTAAGCTAGTTTTTGTTCCAATAAACGAGAGAGATAAAAAAGGTATGATGAAAACAAGATTGAGAACTAAATGACTGTGTCAAGTGGTCACCAAGCAGATATGGTCCCCCCGCAAGAAAAAACCTATGACTTATATTGGACTCTTAGGTTACATTTATTAATTAATTTTATGACAGGCCAATTTTTTTTAGTCATAGGATTGGCTAATCTATATATGCGCGTATGTGTTTTGAAACCATACACACATTATTAGCTAGTCCTCGAGTTCTATCAAGAAACGAGGAAAGAACATATTATTCGATGTACAAAACATTATTAACAAAAAGTCAAGAAAGACAAAGTTTCATTGGATCCGCTAAAGAAAAGAAAAAAAGCAGAAAGTTAATTACATGTTTGACATCATTTTGCCTTTAGTTATATTCATAAGAAATTTTTGATGTATGACATGATTATCATAAAATAAAAAGAGACCAAAATACCAAATCGGTGACAAAATATTCTACTTACATAAATTACTTGTACATATAAATAACAATAGATTTTAATTATTTATACACACAATTGTTAAAAATGTTTTTTTAAATATCTTTTTTGTTATAATTGTTTATTTTAAAATTGACGTCTAATAAGTTTATACCCTAATATAACTTTTTTTCTTCTTCTTTTTATGTTTGGAATTATTGAAATTGTTTATGTAAATGTTTGAAGTTATTCTCTTCGTTCGCAATAGTAATCTCCAACGATTCATTCGATGGTAAATTTTTAATTCGTCATTTATGAAATACCGATATGTAAATTTATTGATGAAAGTTTCTTAATGGTCTTGTTTGTTTTCGGATTCATGCCCTTAATGCAGTTTATTTAGATTTTATATTTTTTTCCTGTGATATTTTGGGTCTCAGTCAATAGTATTATAGTTCTCAGTTGATTTATAAGGTTGAATACGTCTTATAGCAATAATATTGTATATGTTTGGGTCATTTATCTCAGATTTTGTGTCATTTCTAATTCTAAAATTATTTATAATGGAGGTGTTGAATTCATAAAATGAAGCTGTTGCAAAAAAAAAACTGACGTGGATTAAACCATGTTGAAAACTTTCAATATATTGAAAAAGAAAAGTTGGACCCACTTAACCATGTGTTATATTTTTATTGATTGTTGAGATTTTTAATACTATTTATTTTCCTTCTATTTATTTAAGATTAATTATTTTATAATAAATTAATTTTTTAGATTATAATTTTTATACCAAAATTCATCATTTTTATTCTATATAAATAGAAATTTATTTTATTTGATTTGGATATATATAAAAGGTATAATTTAAAGGTATTGAATTTTATTAAAAAAACATTATATATGTTAAAATTGAATTGAGTGTTAAATGATTAGGTGAAAAAAAAATGATGTGGAATGTTAAAAATTGAGATAGGGGGTATTTAATTTAGAAACCATTGTACATAGTCTAACATTTATATTTATATAGGTTTTATTTTTGAAACTTAAAAGTATATTTTTGTATTGTGTTTTTTTTTTTTTTTTGGTTCGGGGGTTTGNTTTTTGTATTGTTTTTTTTTTTTTTTTTTGGTTCGTGAGTTTGGTTAGTTTCCATTTTGAAATTTTGTCTTTTGGATTCCCTGTGGTGACATCTACTAACTCTTTTTATTAGAAGTAAGTTCAGAGTGTCGAAGTAGTTTCATCTTTATTTTATTTGTTTGTGATGAAGAGTTTGATTTCTAGTCTGTAAGTATCTAAAACAGAATTATTATGTCCGTGTGTAAGAATGAAAGTTCTTTTTGACGATTTTTTTAGTTGGTAGTCAAGATTCTTTTTCTTCTGCTTGTGTTTTCTCGATAGCTTTTTTAATTTAGGTTGGTCGTGGTGGTGAATTTGTCGTGTCATGCTCTTCTTCGGTTCATTATGTCTAGCTGTTGCGGTTTTGGTTAGATTTCAATTGAGTAAGATCCTTTTCTAATTCTTCTTTGCTTTTGGAAGTGGTTTGAGCTGGTTATCTCTTCCCATAGCTCATGTTTTTCATCATGGTTTCAGTGTCAAAAGTTTTGTTTTGATTGGTTGTGAAACTGTATTGTGTTCTGTGATTCAGATTTGGATCTTAAATTTTGTTAGATTCCTGTTGATAGTTCTTGTATCTTGTATTATGTCCTTTTTTTTTATGCTTGTCATTTGTTTAGTTTTTGAGGATTTTCTTTTGGTCACCCGACTTTTGATTCCAAGGAAATATTGTTTCTTGTCCCCGAAAGTTTTGTAGACTCGCTAGCTTTGCTTTCGTTCTAGTATTATTTTGGTTCTAGTATCAATATAATTTTCCAACCAAAAAAAAAATTGTAGGACCACATAAGATGTATTATATATTGCATATCGAGGACCGTACGGTTAGGATTCTTAGGAATCAGCACTCATCTGCATCTAATATATTTAATCATCTATGTTTTCAGTCTTAATTTAAACTTCTAAAAAAGTTAGTCTAGCGTACAAAATTTGTGGTATGTGATACTAACCGTGTGAGACTTATCGATACGTGTTATGTTAACTAAAAATTACTAGTTAAAATTTTTTTAAACAAAATTTATCAGTCCAATAATTTTTTTCCAGAAAAAAATCTAATATGATTAACCAAAATCAAAGTATGACAAATTAAAATAATATTTTAGAATCGAACTTTAAAGTAATATTTTAGAATCGAACTTTAAAGTTCAAAAAAAAAAAAATTAATAGAACTCTGCAAACTAAGTGAGCTTTGCCGAATTCTCTGACCATGGGTTCTTCATCAAACAGAGATCTCTAGCTAATGAATTTCAAAAGTAAATCAATGCATCTTCAACACACTTTCTGTATTAAATGAAAATATCATGTCATATCACTATTATGATGATATGAATGCCAATATTATCAAGTCGACTAGTGTAACTGTGTAAGTGATTGTTGGTGTGAGAAGAGATTAGAAGAAGATATGTGGAAGCAAGTGTTCTCCCTAATTTTTAAAACTCTTTCTCTCTCTTCTCTCTCTTCTCTAGCAGCCGTCGGGTGATTTTCCGGCCAACGTCCGGAGCTTTTCTGCTCTTGGTGTTGTGCCTTTTGCTTTCGTTTTGTTTATTCGGCATCTTTAAAAACCGATCTATTTTGGACGGGATCCGGTTTTTTTCCGATTTTTGTAGATCTGGTCTTTCTTTCTGCAGTTTTTGGTGGTGCTTGTTCGTCTCCGTTCGTTATGGTTTCAAGGGATCTCGTTCTATTCGGTAAGAAGCAGCTTCTTCGGAGTCGTTTGTTTTTCCTCTGAGCCTGTTCTCTCAGGATGGATCTGTGCATGTTTATGTGTTGGGATCTCATCCTTCCGCCGTCGTTGCTTGTTCCGGTCA
>OVBI01002452.1:0-14421 GCA_900406495.1 Sisymbrium altissimum | reverse complement strand
ACAAAGACCAAAAACGGGACTCTGGAACTGGAATGAGTCCCATTTGGATCCCAAAGGGAACTTCATGTCCCCAAATGCTCAAAACGGACTTTTAATGAGTATGGAGGCCAATGACAATGAGTACCACTTGAACCAAGCATTAGGGGACTCTTAAATGAAGAATATGAAGATTTACACCTTGTTTCTCATTCAATTGGGGTCACTATTGCTCAACCATCCCAAAGACCAAAAACGGGAATCTATAACTGGAATGAGTCCCATTTGGATCCAAAAGGGAACTACATGTCCCCAAATGCTCAAAACGGACTTTTAATGAGTGTGGACGCCAGTGACAATGACTACCACTTAAAACAAGCATTATGAGACTCTTAAATCAAGAATATGAAGATTTAGACCTTGTTAGTCATTCAATTGGAGCCACCATTGATCAACAATCCAAAAGACCAAAAACGTTACCCTAAAACTGGAATGAGTTCCATTTGGATCGAAAATGGAACTTCATGTCCCCAAATATTTAAATGGGGCATTTAGTGAGTATGGAGGCCGATGACAATGATTTCCAGTTAAAACAAGCATTAGAGGACTCTTAAATGAAGAATAAGAAGATCTAAACCTTATTTCTCATTCAATTGGGGCCACCATTGATCAACCATCACAAAAACAAAAAACGGGACTCTGGAACTAGAATGAGTCCCATTTGGATCCAAAAGGGAACTTCATGTCCCCAAATGCTCAAAACGGACTTTTAATGAGTACGTATGCCAATGACAATGAGTACCACTTGAACAAGCATTAGGGGATGTGGGAACGAGATTTCGCACAATGTATTTTCGGTATGTAAGTTTCATAACTAGGTCCCAAAAGTTCTGGAATGAGAAATCTCTCGAAAAATTTTGGTAAATTTCCGCAAAAGTGAAGAATAAGAAAAAAGGAAAGATGAGAATACGATTTTATTGCCAAATCTTGAATGAATAGTGTATTACGAATGTATTGAATTTGTTACAAGAGGTAGAGATCGATCCCTATTTCTACTAGGACAAATTAAGTCCTAAACAGCCTAAGTTTTGATGTGGGACGATAGGTCTTTTCCTTTTTCCGATACCTTTTCCGTAAATCTTCGACGAAGCTTCTAGAAACTTCCATAAGTCGGTTTCAGCCCTTGTCGGTCCATCTTTCCAGCTCGGCCCAATTCGACAGACGAAACATCGCGATGTTTCGAGACGAGAAACTTAGGAAAACATCGGTATGTTTAGTAAAAGATCGTGAAGACGAATAATGAAGCGAAACGAGACGAAACAAGAATTGTCAGCCAGCTTGGTCAGTATTTCCTACCGAGCTGGACATCAGTCAGCATGCTGACCTTCCAGCTCGGTAGCCTGGGTGCAGGGGATGCTGAACTGGCTTGCTTCCAGGTCGTTGGTGTCGTCCAGCTCGGTAAACAGGATGAGAGGAGATCTTCCGATAAGTCGTGGAATGCGTCCAACTCAGTATGCTGAAGGGGGTCGACCAGCTCGGTAGCCAGGAGGGTGGATTTTACCGAGCTCACCGGCATATGTCGTCCAGCTTGGTAGGATTGGTGAAGGAAACACCCAGCCAGCTGCTCCAAGTTTCCGTATCGAGCTGGACTGAAACTCCCTACTTGTGGATGGCATAACTTTCTCGTATGAACTCCGCTTGATCTGATTAATCTTCTGGAAGATTCATAATTGACTTGAGAACATTGTCCAAGTGGTTTCATGTTGAAACGCCTTGTGGTTTGGAAGATACACCTTGATCATTGCACAAATATCCTGACTGCTCTGTGCTGATCAGATCGACGTTCTATGGCAAATGCTTGGCAAAAAATGCATCCAGCTCATGTATGCTGACCAGCTCGGTAGGATTGGCTGTAAAAATACTGAGCTGGCTGTCCTCCAAGCTTGGTTGATTGCCTTTCACTCGAAAAATCGTAACTTTCATCGGTTTATCGGAGGAATCGTTCAAAGGATGAAATGATCAGCCGAACATGACAAAGAGATGTCAGTCAGCTCGGTTTTACTAGCAGGTAGGGATACTAAGCTGGCTGTCTTGTTTCGTTCAGCCGATCGTCCTTTGTTTGATGTATTGCGAGTTTGCAAAGTTATCGACATAATGGTTCGAAATGAACTTTCTCCGAATTCATATCCAAATATGGAAACTCTTTTTCGATATTCAAATATTTTAATCGTTAATTCCGGAAATGTGAGTTTTGACCCCAACATTTAGCCCCCCAGCGCGTCAATATCGAGCATGATCTTGATGCAGCGATTAAGAAGTATAGTACAAGATTAATGAACTAAAATGTTCTGATCCCCACATCTCGGGAACTTTGATTCTGCGATTTTTGAATGTTCTTACGATCTTACTTGGCGACAGAGCGAGCTATTCTACCGAGCTGAGATTGGACCGAAGCGTTTCTTAAGCTGTTCGTAAGGTGGAAAAAAGGAGACCAGGCTGTCTGTCGAGGGAAAGCTAGATGTTGTCCGTTTGTTTCAAGGACTGTCGGGGCTTAAGTGTCTTGTATGTGAAGTAGGAATCGGTCGTGAGGATACGCTTGGGATGTTGCCTCGTTAAAAACCTTTTACTAAGAAAAATCCTTTGGGAAAAAACGTAGTAAAGGAAAAGAGTGCAACGCGTATAAGGATTTGGAATTGTCTTTCCGAAAAACTGTTCGAGTTAAGTTTTTCCAAAGAGATTTTTTCCGAAAAACTGTTTAAGTTAAGTTTTTCTATAGAGGTTCTTCTGAAAAACAGTTTAAGTTATGTTTCTCATAGAAGTTCTTTCCGAAAAAACTGTTTAAGTTAAGTTTATTCACGGAAATTTTTTCTGAAACACTGTTCATGTCCAAATTTTTTGGTAAATTTTTTCCGAGAAACTGTTCATACTAAGTTTTTCGAAAGTTTTCGTAAAAGGATATCCGGAAAACTGTTAAGGATAAGTTTTCGGAAGTTTTTTCGCGCGAAACCAACTCGTGACCCATGAATATCGAGCTGGCAGCAAGGGATGGATGTTCATGGGCTGAAATTCTGACTTTGGCCAGCATTTCCTACTGAGCTGGATGGTAGGCAGCATGCTCACCGTCCAACTCGGCTAGTTTTGGCTCCCATGCTCTCCTTATTTGATTCCTTAATTTTTTCGGAAAAAACTTAAATGTTTCTGGAACTTTTTTCGGAAAAATAGAGAGAATTTTTATTATTTAATTCTTTACGAAGAACTGTTTACGATAAGTTTTTCGGAATTTTTTGCACGAAACTAACCCGATTATCTTATGTACCAGGCTGGACGTAAGAGTGGGATGCTCATGTGCTGAATGCTGGTTTTGGACAGCATTTCCTACCGAGCTGGACAGCAAGCAGCATGCTGACCGTCCAGCTCGGCCAGTTTTGGCTTGTTGGCTATTTTCCTGAAAAACTTTAAGTGTTTGCGGAGATTTTTTGTAAAAGATTTTCCGGAAAACTGTCTTAGATAAGTTTTTTTGGAAGTTTAGTAAAGTTTTCACGGAAAACTGTTCAATATAAGTTTTTCCGAGAATTTTCGTATGAAAACACCTTACCCACCAAGTCTACCGAGCTGGATAGCAGGAAGGAACATTCATGTGCTGAATTCTGATTTTGGACGGCATATCCTACCGAGCTGGACAGCATATCCTACCGAGCCGGACAGCAGGCAGCATGCTGACCGTCCAGCTCGGTTAGTTATGGATTATGAGCTTCCTTTAAAATCTCTAAGTGTTTCCGGAGATTTTTCGTAAACGTTTTTCCGAAAGACTGTCTAGGATAAGTTTTTCGGAATTTTTATTAATGTTTTTCCGAAAAACTGTTTTAGATAAGTTTTTAGGAAGTTTAGTAAAGTTTCCATGGAAAAGTGTTCAAGATAAGTTTTTCCGAGAATTTTCGTATGAAAACACCTTACCCACCAAGTCTACCGAGCTGGATGGCAGGAAGGAGAATTTATGTGCTGAATGCTGATTTTGGACAGTATTTCCTACTGAGCTGGACAGCAGGCAGCATGCTGACCGTCCAGCTCGGTCAGTTTTGGCTTGTGTGCCTTCCCTCTTCGATTCCTTATTCTTTCGGGAAAAATTTAAGTGTTTCCGGAATTCTTTTTGAAATAAAGAAATCGTTTGTTTTCCTTTTTTATATAAAGGGACCCACGTCTCTCTTCTATAAATAGGCTTCTATCCCTCCTTACTTCTCATAACTTCTCATTCTTAGTTTTTTGAGAAAGAGCTCTGTCTTCTCTCTACTTTCTCTCTCTAGAAGTTGTTCTTGTGTTCTTGAGTGTTCTTGAGGATCATGGAGTTTCGTGAGAGATTATTGGCTAATATGGAAATCTCAGCTTCCTCCTGCTGCGTCTTCAGGTACCTCTCCTCATGCTGAAGAGCCGATGATCCATGCTTTGACTGAGATGGATGTTGATGATACAGAAGGAACTTTGGGTGGTCCCGAGCCGCAAGTGACCTTGCCTGACGAGGAGGGGACTATTGTTGCTGTGGATGTTGAGAGGGAAGATGGCATTGTGCCTCCTGTGCCAGTCCGAGTGATGCTTCCCCCACCTCCTCCGCGTAAGCAGATTGTATCTGGGCTTGCTGCTGCTTCGAGCGAACTGAACGAGGCTTGGAAGCCTCGGGGGACCAAGAGGAGCGCACCCCTTCCTAAGAAGGGCGGTGCTCGCAGTGGTCCTAGTGAAAAGAAGTTGAAAAGTCCAGCTCAGCCAACTCCTCCTCCGGAGAAGAAGGGAAGAGTCCATAAGGTGATGATCGATGAGTCGAAGAATCTGTTTCGGAGCACAGTCCATTACGTGAACCTTCTCTCGAAGATCAAGGATCCTGAAGACCGCCCCATCCACTTTGAGACTTTGCATGCCCAGAAGGCATACTCGGACTTTGCTCAATGCTTTATGAAGGTAAGAACTTTTTCCGTTAGCTGATGTAGTGCCTTGATCTTTGCATGCTGATTATCCGTTTGCTTTCCGCAGATCCTGTTCTTATTTAACAAGGAAGTGCATGATTGCGAAGAGGAGATTTATAAGGTAGGACACAAGGAGGCTAATGCCAAACATGAGCAGGACCGTTTGCGGGAGAAGCTGGACACCTTAACCCTCGAGTACGAGGAGAAAGCTTGGTAAGGAGGTGACTGATGCGAAAGAGGAGGCGAACGCCAATGTTCTTCGTGCCTCTCGTCTAGCCAGCTATAACGATGAGCTTTCAGCCCGAGTTAAGGGGTTGGAAGACAAGCTTGCGGAGCAGGACACTGCCTTTAGGGCGAAGAACAAGAGAGCTTGGCGTGATGGGTACAAGGCTGCCGTGGACAAGGGTCGATCTCGTGAGGACAAGGCTCTAGACTTAATCGATCGATTGGTTTCGAGTCGCAATTCCGAGTCTTGCTATGTGATGGGAGTGTGCAACTCTGTTGTGATTGAAATTTTTGACAGGAATGATCCCAAGGAGATAGCTAAGGAGCGTGATAAGAACCAGAAACTGAAGGCAGACTTTAGCGGCTTTGAGGGCGCTGTAGATCGTGTGATCGACGAGCTCCGCGGATGTCTTGCTCCTTCTTTCTTCCGGATCTTCAGCTTCGGCTTCTCGCTCCTGTGAAGATGTCTCTCTTGACAGCTCGGCCAAGGAGGTTGGTGTCGAGGATTTCGCAAGGACCAACGTGGGTGTTGAAGGTCTTGCCGAAGTGGTCGCTGAGAAGATTGAGGAGGAGAGACATGCTTAGATCCCTTTCTCCTTTATCCTTTATTGTTGTAGTTGTTTACTGTTGGGTCCTTTGAGGCCCATGTTTATGAATTTGGCCGGGCTTTGTCCGGATGGTTGTGTTTGAACCTTTTTTCATTTGATGCATTTCAGACTTTCGTCTTTATGATTTCTATGCATGCTTAAGGTTGGTTTTTGCCCGTTTTTTTGTTAGAGCATGATGAAGTTTGGTATGTTGTGCTGTTGGGGAGTAAAGTAGCTCGGAGTTTAGTACTTACTCATGTTTCTTTAGCATTGCAAAATGCTTATACATATTGTACGAATTCCTTTTTGGCGTTGATATTTCGTCAGTGGAGACTTGTCATACCTTTGTTATACGAGAATATGTTTGCATTTCCGTTAAATTGTTAAGAAGTTCATGCCAGCGCTGCTTAGAAACGTTTTGGCTGGGCTTATGATAGGTTAGCGTTCAGGGAACTAAGCTATCCATCTGTTTGGTTTTAGGGGTTGCGCTATTTCGACTTATCTCCCCGTTTTTGACCTTTTTAAAACATTTTACAATCTCGTTTAGTGGTATGCTAGATTGTGTTTCCGAGATGATAACGACCAGTGTGCCAAGTTGGGCGCTTACTGGGTTGGCGAGTTTGCAATGAGGATTAAGGCAGTGCGAGTTTTCACTTGCTGGCATGCGCCTCTCAAAGTCAAACCTGAGAACATCGTCCAGCATATACCTCTCGGATGTTAAGTTAGGATATCCCCAACCTGATTTATATAGAGCGCTGTTATATCCGTGCACGGATGTAGTAGAACCTTTGCCTGTATAGAACATTGGTTAAGTCCTTAGTAGGAGATAAATCGTGTCTGTTGTGGCCAGCAACAAACGGGTTTTTTGAAAAGAGTTAGATTTGCGCAAATCGTTTTGAAAAATGTTTTTGAAAAGTGTTTTAAAGAGGATGTAAAAGAAGTTGTGTAAATGTGCTCTAGGATTTTTTGGAATTACTTCGGAAAAATCAATGTCTGGAGCTGTAAGGAGATAGAGTTTCCGGAATGTTTTCGGGAAAACTTGAGTGTGGAGACGTTTTCCGAGTGCAGGAGTGGCTACGTATGCACTCCCACTCCCCCAAAATTTTTGTTTTTGTGTTATTATTTTAGTAGCTGGACTTATCATGAGACAAGTTGCCTACGTACCCCAATGCTAGGGGATCAAGCCGGTTCGTAGTTCGTTTAGGATGAAGCACTAGTGGTAGTACTTCTTGAGATGCATTGCATTCCAGCTTCGGATGACTGGGGAGTCATCGTCGTAGGCGAGTTTGTATGCTCCTGGCGTAACGACTTTCGAGATTTTGTAGGGGCCTTCCCAGTTTGCGCCTAGTTTTCCAGCGTTCTTTTCCTGGGTGTTTTGAAAGACCTGACGGAGGACGAGATCTCCTTCTTTGAATCTCCGATTACAAACTTTAGAGTTGTAGTATTTGGCGGCTGCCTGTTGGTAGCTTTGCATTCAGAGTAAGGCCTGATCTCTCCTTTCGTTAATTTGATCAAGTTCGTCCAGGAGCATTGCTTGATTGATCTCTTCTCGTTCTGGGAGAAAAGTTCGGCGAAGTCCGGGAAATTCGACCTCCGGGGGAATTACGCACTCCATCCCGTAAACTAATGCGAAAGGAGTCTCCCCAGTTGTCTTTCTAGGTGTGGTCCAATGTGATCAGAGAACGCCTTCAAGTTCGTCAGCCCATCTACCTTTCTTTTCGTCCAGTCTTTTCTTTAATCCATTAAGGATTGTTTTGTTGGCTGCTTCTGCTTGGCCATTGCCTTGGGGATACCTCGGAGTTGAAAAACTCAGACGGATCTTCCATCTTTCGCAGAATGATATGAAGCGGTTGGAGATGAACTGAGAACCATTATCGGTTACGATTTCGTATGGGACTCCATGTCTTTGATGCCAGCGTAGGAGTCGGCTTCAATCCATTTGGAGAAGTAATCCGTTACAACGAGCATATACTGCTTTTGCTTAGATTTATGCATGGGTCCAACGATATACATAGACCAGCGCATGAATGGGTATGGAGAAGATATCGATGTTAGGATTTCTGCCGGTTGGCGTATCGTTGGAGCGTGGCGTTGGCACTTCTCCTATTTTCTAGAGAAGTTTTCGCAATCTTTGATCATTGTTGGCCAGAAATATTCATGCCTTTTGATCTTGATGGCAAGTGCCCTGCCCCCTGAGTGGTTTCCACATGACCCACTATGAATTTCTTGCATGATCTTTCGGGCTTGGCTGCCCTCCGCGCAGGTCATAAGGGGTCTAGAATGTCTCCACTTGAGGAGGTTTCCATGTAAAAGGACGAAGCGTGATGCTTGTGCTTTCAGTTTTCGTGCTGCCCATTTGTCTGAGGGGAGATCTCCGTCTGCGATGTAGAGAGGAATCTTCTCCATCCATTCTTGATCGCAACCATACTATCCCTTTTCGTTTTGTGGGTTAATGTCGATGGTTGGGGCCGATTCTTCTTCCCCCTCATCCATGGGATCAGATGTTTCTCCCTCGAGTTCCTCTTGGATAAGAGTAATTATATCGGGTGGTCCAACGCTTGGATGCTATATGAATTCCACCGGAATAATCCTACTTTCTCCTAGGACAGATGTTGACACCAAGGCTGCTAGAGCATCGGCTGGCGCATTTTCATCCCAAGGAATTCATGTGAGTTCAAATTCTTTGAATTGTTTTGCGAGATCCTGGACTATTTTTAGATATGCAGCCATTCTCTCGTCTCTGGTTTCGTATTCTCCGCTAAATTGATTTGCAACTAGCTGAGAATCACAAAAAGCGTGGATGTTGTCCACCTTGATTCCGTTGGCGAGTCTTAGCCCACCGATCAGGGCTTCGTATTCAGCCTCATCGTTGGATGCTGGGAAGTCGTGTCGGAATGACTGTTCTAGGATTTCTCCCACTGGTGAAGTCAAATGGATCCCGATCCCGGATCCTTGTTTCGAGGATGATCCATCAACGTGAAGGATCCAAGTAGTATTTTTTGGTTTGTTGGTATTTCCTAGAGGAGGGAGTTCGACCAGAAAGTCGGCGAGAACTTGCGATTTCGCACACGTTCTCGATCGAAACTCGATATCGTATTCACTCAACTCAACTGCCCATTTAGCCAAACGCCCCGAGAGACTTGGGCTGCATAAGACGGTCCTGAATGGGAAGGTGGTCAAGACTACGATAGTGTGGGATTAGAAGTAAGGTCTGAGTTTTCGTGCAGACGCAACCACCGACAGTGTTAGTTATTTCATCTGCGGGTAGTGGTCTCAGCATCGGTAAGAGTTTGGCTCACGTAAAAGACTGGTCGTTGTTCGCCTCTCTCTTCTCGAATTAGGACTCCACTGACTGCGGTTTGTGAGACAGCAGTGTAGAGGAACAATGGTTCTCCCAGTATAGGTTTTGAGAGCACTGGTGGGCTTGCTAGGTAAGGTTTGAGCTGCTGGAAAACTGCCTCGCATTTCTCTATCCAATCAAACTTTTTGTTTCCCCTGAACATGTCGTAAAAGGGAAGACATTTATCGGTTGACCGAGATATGAATCTGTTGAGCGCAGCCACTCGTCCAGTAAGTCTTTGGACCTCGCTTTTGGTCCTTGGGGAAGCCATGTCGATCAGGGCATTGATTTGTTTCGGATTTGCCTCGATTCCCTGGTGGGTTACCAAGTACCCGAGGAATTCCCCAGAAGAGACTGTGAATCTACACTTTGTGGGATTAAGTTGTTGTGTTTGTTCAAGCAATCAAAACAATCCGACAAGTGTTTTACGTGATCCTTCTCTTCGAGAGATTTTACGAGCATGTCGTCTATATAGACTTCCATGGTCTTTCCCAATTGATCCACACAGATTTTGATTACTAGGCGTTGGTAACTTGCGCCAGCGTTCTTCAATTCGAAACGCATCACCTTGTAGCAATACGTTCCGCGATCTGTAATGAACGCTGTTTTTTCTCGATCATCTGGATTCATCATAATCTGGTTGTATCCGGAAAATGCGTCCATGAAGAAGAGTAGCTTGTTTCCAGCTGTTGCCTCGACTAGTCTGTCGATGTGTGGGAGCGGGAAACTGTCTTTGGGACATGACTTGTTGAGGTCAATAAAATCCACACAGACACGCCACTTTCCATTCTTCTTTTTGACGACTACCGGATTGGCAAGCCAATCGGGATATCGTACCTCGGTGATTGATCCAAATTTGAGGAGTCTTTCGACTTCATAATTGACTGCCTTCGCCCTTTCTGGACCAAGTTTTCGCCTTTTTTGCTTGATCTGTTTGAAGGTTGGATCAATATTGAGCTCATGGCAGGTCATGTTGATGTCAATACCTGGCATGTCTTTAGTTGCCCATGCGAAAGTACTCATGTTCTTTTTAAGGAGAGCAATGAGCTCGGATTTGATTGGTTCATTAAGGTTTGCACCGATTTCAATGCATCTCTCGGGATGGGAATTGTCGATGCATAATGAGACCACCGGTTCGCATGGACTTTCATCTTTCTGCTCCTTGGCATCCTCCAAATGAAGTTGGTGGAGCAGTTTTGAGAGCTCAGCCCCTGCCTTTTGTTTTTCCTTCTCTAAGGGTTTATCTGTTACAGGATTCTGAAGTTTATGTTCGATAAAGAGAGAAGTTCGAGAGCTCTTTTGTTCTCCCCAAATCGTTTCGGTTCCTTTAAGAGTTGGGAACTTAAGGCAAAGGTGGTAGGTGGATGGGACGGCCTTGATGGCGCTAAGCCAGGGCGTTCCCATTACAGCATTATAGATGGTCGGATGATCAGCTACTGAGAACTGAACTGATGTGGTTCCTCCAGCTGTAGTAACTGGTAGGATGATAGTTCCTTGAGTCATTGATATGCGTCCAGAGAAACTCGGTAGCGGTTTTGGTTCATCCAACAGTTTATACTATCCGATTTCCATCCTGTATAGAGTTTTCCGATAGATCACGTTTACTGTGCTACCAGTATCAACCAAAACTCTAGATACATCATTATCGGCTATAGTGAGTTGAATCACAAGCGGATCATCGTGGGGATGGATGACTCCATAAGCCTCTGAATGATCGAAGGTGAGTGCATCCTTCGTCTTGTTCTTCGATTCTGATCGATTGGTGTTGTTCTCTGCTTGTCGATGAGAAGTTTTATCGAAGATATCAAATCGCAGAAAAACGGCAATCCTCCCATGATTGTGTTCATCGAGGATTCAAAGGGTCTCCCTAGGAATATCGAGAAAGTTTCCTTTCCGGATTGAATCCAATCCTCGAAGATCTCAAGAATCGGTTTGACTTCACCAAACGGATGATTCGAGTTTCGTTTCTCGGGGTAAGAAAGCTTTTGGATGCCCCTCCTTCTAGCGCCAAATTGTGGGAACGAGATTTCGCACAATGTATTTTCGGAAAGTAAATTTGATAACTAGGTCCCAAAAGTTCTGGAATGAAAAACCTCTTGAAAGATTTTGGTAAACTTCCGCAAAAGTGAAGAATAAGAAAAAAGGAAAGATGAGAATACGATTTTATTGCCAAATCTTGAATGAATAGTGTATTACAAATGTGTTGAATATGTTACAAGAGGTAGAGATCGATCCCTATTTATACTAAGAAAACCTAAGTCCTAAACAGCCTAAGTTTCGATGTGGGACAAAAGGTGTTTTCCTTTTTCCGATAACTTTTCCATAAATCTTCAAGGAAGCTTATAGAAACTTCCATAAGTTGGTTTCAGCCCTTCTCGGTCCATATTTCCAGCTCGGCCCAATTCGACAGACGAAACATCACGATGTTTCGAGAAACTTACGAAAACATCGGTATGTTTACGAAAATATCCTGAAAACGAAGAATGAAGTGAAACGAGACGAAACAAGAAGTGTCAGCCAGCTTGGTCAGTATTTCCTACCGAGCTGGACCGCAGTCAGCATGCTGACCGTCCAGCTTGGTAGCCTGGGTGCAGGAGATGCTGAACTGGCTTGCTTTCATGTCGATGGTGTCGTCCAGCTCGGTATACAGGATGAGAGGAGATCTTCCGATAAGTCGTGGGATGCGTCCAGCTCAGTATGCTGAAGGGTGTCGACCAGCTCGGTAGCCAGGAGGGTGGAGTTTACCGAGCTGACTGGCATATGTCATCCAGCTCGGTAGGATTGGTGAAGGAAACACCTAGCGATCTGCTCCTAGCTTCCGTACCGAGCTGGACTGCAACTCCCAACTTGTGGATGGCATAACGTTCTTGTATGAAGTCCGTTTGCTCTGATTCTTCTTTTGGAAGATTCAATATTGAGTTTTTAACATTTTCCAAGTGGTTTCATGTTCAAAAGCCTTGTGGTTTAGAAGATACACCTTGATCATTGAACACATATCCTGACTGCTCTGTGCTGATCAGATCGACGTTCTGTGGCAAATGCTTGAAAAACATGCATCCAGCTCATGTATGCTGACCAGCTCGGTAGGATTGGCTGTCAAAATACTGAGCTGGTTGATTGCCTTTCACTCGAAAAATCGTAACTTTCATCGGTTTATCGGATGAATAGTTCAAAGGATGAAATTATCAGCCGAACATGACAAAGAGATGTCAGTCAGCTCGGTATTACTAGCAGGTAGGGATACCGAGCTGGCTGTCTTGTTTTGTTCAGCCGATTGTCCTTTGTTTGATGTATTGCGAGTTCATCGATTTCTCGGAAAAACTCTCGAAAGACAGTTTTTCTTACTTTCTTCGCAAAGTTATCGACAGAATGGTTCGAAATGAACTTTCTCCGAACTCATATCCAAATATGAAAACTCTTTTTCGATATTCAAATATATTAATCGTTAATTCTGGAATTGTGACTTTTGACGCCAATAGGGGACTCTTAAATGAATAATATGAAAATTTAGACGTTGTTTCTCATTCAATTGGGGCCACTATTAATCAACCATCCCAAAGACCAAAAAAAGGACTCTAGAACTAGAATGAGTCAACATTGGATCCAAAAGGGAACTTCATGTCCCCAAATGCTTAAAAAGGACTTTTAATGAGTATGTAGGCCAATGAAAATGAGTACGAGTTAACACAAGCATTATGGGACTCTTCAATGAAGAATTAGAAGATTTAGACCTTGTTTCTCATTCAATTGGGGCCACTGTTGATCAACCATCCCAAAGACCAAAAACGGGACTTTAGGACTGTAATGAGTGACATTTGGATCCAAATGCGAACTTCATGTCCCTAAATTGCTGTAAACAGACTTTTAATGAGTATGTATGCCAATGACAATGAGTACCACTTTAAACACGCATTAGGGGACTCTTAAATGAAGATTATGAATATTTAGACCCTATTTCTCATTCAATTGGGGTCACTATTGATCAACCGTCCCGAAGACCAAAAACAGGACTCTAGAACTGGAATGAGTCCCATTTGGATCCAAAAGGGAACTTCATGGCTCCAAAATGTTAAAAAGGACTTTTGATGAGTATGGAGGCCAATGACAATGAGTACCACTTGAACCAAGCATTAAGGGACTCATAAATGAAGAATATGAAGATGTAAACCTTGTTTCTCATTCAATTGGGGCCACCATTGATCAACCATTCCAAAGACCAAAAACGGGACTCTGGAACTGGAATGAGTCACATTTGTATCCAAAAGGGAACTTTATGTTCCCAAATGCTTAAAACGGACTTTTACGGAGTATGGAGGCCAATGACAATGAGTACCACTTGAAACAAGCATTGGAGGACTCTTAAATGAATAATAAGAAGATGTAGAGCTCTTTTCTCATTCCATTGGGGCTAGCATTGACAGCCATCCCAAAGACCAAAAACGGGACTCTATAACGGGAATGAGTCCCTTTTGGATCCAAAAGGGAACTTCATGTCCCCAAATACTTAAAAAAGACTCTTAATGAGTATGGAGGCCAATGAAAATGAGTACCACTTGAAATAAGCATTATGGGACTCTTGAATGAAGAATAAGAAGATCCAGACCTTGTTTCACATTCAATTGGGGCCACCATTAATCAACCATCCCAAAGACCAAAAACGGGACTTTAAAACTGGGATGTGTCACATTTAGATCCAAAAGGGAACTTCATATCCCCAAATGCTTAAAACGGACTTTTAATGAGTATGGAGGCCGATGACAATGAGTTCCACTTGAAACCAGCACTAGGGGACTCTTAAATGAAGAATATGAAAATATGGACCTTGTTTCTCATTTAATTGGGGCCACCATTGATCAACCATCCCAAAGACCAAAAACGGGACTCTAGAACTATAATGAGTCCCAGTTGGATCCAAAAGAGAACTTCATGTCCCCAAATGCCAATGTCAGCATTCAGCACATGAATGCCCCTCCCTTAAAGCCAGCTCGGTAGCCATGGTGATCAAATGTGTTTCATATGAAAAATCTTCAGAAAATTTATCTTGAACAGTTTTCCGTGAAAACATTACTAAACTTCCTAAAAACTTATTTAAAACAGTTTTCCGGAAAAACTTTTACGAAAAATCTCCGGAAACACAGAGTTTTTAAATGAAGAGGCTCACAAGCCAAAACTAACCGAGCTGGACAGCAGGCAGCATGCTGACCAAAATCCGCATTCAGCACATGAATGCTCCTTCCTGCCATCCAGATCGGTAGACTTGGTGGGCAAGGTGTTTTCATACGAAAATCCACGGAAAAACTTATCTTAAACAGTTTTCCGTGAAAACATTACTAAACTTCCT
>OVBI01002451.1:0-20155 GCA_900406495.1 Sisymbrium altissimum | reverse complement strand
ATAAATAAATATATATATATATATATATATATATATATATATATATATATACATATATTTCTATTTATTAACTTCTTATTTTATTTTCTATATCTTATTTTTATATATGTTATTTGTATTAATGTATATAATCTGGTATATATATGCCTAATTACATGTATTTTGACTGTAGATGGAACTACAATCCCGTCTTTTTCAAGTTGATGTGCGCCCATTCAATGATGGTAGTACTGATGATGGTAGTGACGATGATGAGCTTTATGTTGGTAAAATATTCAAAAATAAAGAGTAATCCAAAATCAAAATGGCGGTACATGTAATTAGGCAGAATTTCTATTTCAAGTACCAGCGGTCATAAAAAAAATCCTAGTCATAAAATGCTGTTCTACTACATGCAATTGGAAAGTTGAGATTACACGTATGCGTTGTTGTAAAAAGTTTCACATTCTCAACGCCAATTTCATCCATACATGTACCGAAGCTGAACGTGCCAACTCTAACAAGGAAGTTAGTATCCATGTCATAGTCGAGCTTGTTAAGTGGAAGTACGAAGGAGAAAGTGAAGCCCCAGGTTTAGAGGAGCTCCAACAACTACTCGCCCACTACAACATACACGTCACTGAATGGAAAGCATGTCGTGCAAGTGAGGTACTACATGAGTTAGCTGGAATCTGTTGATTACTGGTTGGTTTTATTTTGCGTATGTGTTACAAATGTTAAGGATAATTACGGCTTTATTTTCAAATATGTATTTTTGTTTCTGAGACGGACGTTGGTTAATTTTCAACTATGAACGATTGTATTTGAAACCAACATAGTATGGAACAGGTTGTATGAAACTCATCATGTATTATTATAAGATCATGTATAATTATGTACTTGATATGTCTAGTTATAAACCTATATTTTTATTACTGTGATCTTATAACAGTATATTATATTAAATTACATTTACAAAATTAATTTGTTATATTCTAAAATTTTAAAAGATGAAATTTTCTGACCACATATGTACGAGCCTATATGATTCCCTAAAGTTCATTAGCTAACCATCAGATTTTTATAGCTACTTTGCGTATTTTTACAGTTAATTGTTTTCGGATACGTGATACCAATGTTTGATCTTGTTCTCGTGAACTTGTTGCCTTCCATGAATCGTATTATATCCTTTATATCAGTAATATTCTATAGTTACTGAAAATATATGATTTTTACTAGTTAACAGTCTAGTTACATTAATTTAAAACTACTTTCTACCAATTTGATGTGTGATGTAAATCACATTTTCCTGACAGCATTTCATTTTTTCGCGACCTATATCTTATAGCAGATCTTTATTTTATTATCTGATTAGACTTATCGAACCAATATAGAGATTTACGTTTACCTATACAAAAAATATTTGTTGAAGATATTTTAAATATTATACAATTGTTTGATACAAAATGTTGGTCCACCTTTATATATTACGGTTGGGCGTTGATGCAATATACAAAACTAGTACAAGTCATCTTTATCAAGGTGAGTGGTTTTTTAAGATGTTTACTCTCTCCTTTCTGATACGATTATATGAGTATTAAATTGTGTTTGCGAATGTTACTTTGTTTCTATTTACTGACTAATATTCTTATAATAATATTGTCAACAACAAAAGGAATCCATGCCTCTTTTTCCAAATGTTTTACTTACTGATATCGTCCGACGAGCTGGACATAGCGGATTTGAAAATCTCGGCCCATTCATTGTAGATGGTCCTGATGGAAAAGCTGCCGCACTACACCCCGAAGTTTTGCGTGAGGTTAATCTGGGTGGGTTTGTTCATTCGGCCTACCTTGCTAACGAAGGATCTCCTTATCGCCATTTCTTTTGCGCTTGTCATAACGCGGGTAACATCACTGCCCATTATGTAAAAGGTATACGTAATCTCGCTCAAAGTAGTCCATCTTAAATTGGCATCGATATGCTCGGTGTTGCTGCCCCTCATAATATGTATGCCCAATTAGCTCTAGGGCTTTTTCTAATTTGTTGTGGTTCGTGCGACCAAGGTATTATGGTTACCAATAATTTCATGAGTAAAGTTGGTGATTTCGAGTAAGCAGTTCAAATGGCTGAAAGAGTCGTGGGTCAAGTTCATGATATGGGAACCGAAATGATTAATGAATATACTGCGGTTCCAATATGTGGGTTGCGTTGTAAAGGACCGGGTAATTTTTATTTAAGTTACTTTTCTTTTATATATGCTTGGCGTATTTGTGGTTTGCGTTTCTAGCTATATTGATGGGTGTATGTTAAACCTCCTTTGTTTATATATGTATTAACATGATCACATATATATATATACCAATAATTAATATATAACTACTGCTAAATGTTATATCATTGCCTTCGGATGTGGTTTCATATATGTTGTTAAAATTGGACTCTTGTATTCAATAAATATATTCTTTAAACTCAACCGAACCAATAACCGAATAAGTTACGAAGCAATAACCTAAAAATACACAAATATTTTTTACAAAATATTATGTGACCATTTATTTCAATGGAATGGAATGGAAGCCTAACCGTAATGGATCCAAAACCAAGTTATACATAACCATGTTCAACACAAATGGTAATGGAAGCATATCCGAATTCGAGACGATGCGTGATTTACCTTATCAAATTGTCAATAATATGAACATTTTATTAATGCACCTATTGGGCCAATTAATATTTTGACTCATTTGTAATAATATAACTATATCAGTCCATTTGAAAGTTATTTAATTATAAAAGGCCATATCTGATTGCATCTTACCGTTTCAGAAAGTCACAAGCATATATATAAGAGAAAATAGCTAGAATACCATCAAACTTTGCATAAATAACTAGAATACAATGAAACTTTCAAAAATTACGAGAGTCTTTGTACACCTTAGAAAATGACTATAAACACACTTGATTAGTTTTTTTTGATTTGAGATTAATTTTAATTAAAAACTACCTAAAAATAATTAACAAAAAAAAAATTCATGTCACAAACTGTAATTCACGTCATAAGGTACAACGATTGAGTTTCCCCCTATTAAAAAACAAAACCTGCAATCAAAAAAAAACCGCAATAAAAAAAAGAACTGTAGTTGTTCTTTACTCTTATGCTCTTGTCTTCCTTGTATTCTCAACCATCAACTGTCTTCGACGAAATCGTCATCCCTCGACATTGTCTTCGACGAAATCCTCTTCCCCCGACATCGTCTTCTCTGCAGTCCATCTTCGCCAAATTCGTCTTCGTCTTCGCCAAATTCTTCTTCGTCTTCTTCTTCGTCTTCGTCTTCGTCTTCTCATAAATGTCTTCTCCGGTAAGAATTTATTACGGCGGAGTTATATTAATCGAGACTGAGTTAGGGTTTTATTGCGGAGGAGTTATATATTATTCAAGAGTGAGTTAGGGTTTTATTGCGACTGAGTTATATATTATTGGAGACTGAGTTAGGGTTTCATTGTGATAAGCTATATATTATTCGAGATTGAGTTTGGGTTTTATTGTGGCTGAGTTATATATTATTTAGTTAGGATTTAATCGCGGCTGAGTTATAGGTGATTTGAGGCTGAGTTAAGTTTTTATTGGGGGCTGAGTTATATATTTGAGGCTGAGTTATATTTTCATTGCGGCTGAGTTATTTATTTCTTTTATCAGATGGAACATGAAGATACTCGAGCACCTGAAAATGAATCACCTGATTACCTTCCAAGGGTTTACTCTGAAGGGGCTTCAAATCTAGAGAACAAAGAAATTAATCACACTTGCTCTTTGGGAGAGTTCAGCAAAGTTAAATCAGAAATAGGAGTGGGTGTGTGGGAAATTCTGAAGGAATATCCTATTGGAGTAATTGCTAGGCTTGCTGATAGTAAAGTCTCTTGGTCTGGCAGAACTGTACACTTTCTACTATGTAGACAGCTGAGAATACAGAAGAAGGAGATTTGGAGTGTGGGATGTGATCAACCCATCACATTTAGCTTACACGAATTTGGTGAGATCACTGGGTTAAACACAGACCCATTTCCAACGGAAAGTTTCTCACCTAATGAAGGCAAATATAAATCATTCTGGGAGGAGTTGAAGGTGCCGCCTGGGAGTGGACCCAAGCTTGATAAACTGTTGGCAGCAGTAGCGGTCAGTCGACCCTGGAGTGAAGAAAATAAAAAATGGTTAGAGCTTTTAATTCTTCAAGCGATGGGACTTTTTGCTCGGCATCATATTGGATACCTTTTGAAACTGCAAAAAGAGTATTCGATGATGAACCCATGATGACTTATCCATGGGGTCGCGCTGGATTTGAAAATCTTATCCATGAAGTTAAGTTATTGCAACCAACAAGCAGGACATACGTGTTAAACGGTCTAAGTTACGTGTTATTGGCTTGGCCTATGAATCTTTCACTTGCATTGGAGAGCTTTGTGGCGAAAGAGTCGATGAAGAAGTAGAGGAAGTAGTTCTGCTTCTTCCATGGACTGGAACGCGGGCCCCTGCACGTTTTGATGTTGTCCTTGATGCGGAGATTGAAGAGCCTGGTCATGTAAGTTTTCAGACTGAGTTAATCTTTAATTTACGGCTGAGTTATGAGTGGTTGATGGCTAAGTTATTCTTTATTTATTTGATGGCTGAGTTATGAGTATTTGATGGCTCAGTTATGAGTATTTGATGGCTGAGTTATGAGTATGTTATCAATGTTTGATGGGTTATTATTTATTTCTGATTATTCGATGGCTGAGTTATGAGTTATTTTAGTAGGTGCGTGTGAAGTATTTGGTTAGGAAAGAGGCTGTAGAAGATATGTTTCCTCAGTGGCCGGATGAAGAAGATGACTCACAGCTTGTGAATTTGATAAGAGACTTACATGCGGGTACGTTTGTAAGAGGTTATTATCGGCCTGTGCAGAGGAATGCGAAGAAGATTAAGGCTCCGGTGGCTTTGTCTGAGCCACCACTGAAGAAGCAGAAGAAAGAGAAGAAACCTAAGGAGGTTGAAGAGAAAACCAAGGACAAGGAGGATGAAATTGGTGATGTAGAGAAGGAGAAAGAGAAGAAGAAGTAATCATCTTTGTCTGATGCTGCTCTGACACACATACACACTTGTCTGGAGAATATTTCTTGTAGGGTTGATGGCCATGATGATATGGTACAAGAATTTTGGTCGCGGTTTACCGTCTACGATTCCAAAATGGATAACATGTGTCATGCTATGCAAGATGCAGTCAGAGATGCTGTGAAAGATGCAGTCAGAGATGTTGTGCAAGATGCAGTTAGAGATGCAGTCAGAGATGTAGTCGATGAGTGTCTCTAATTTTTGGGAGAAACTGCGCAGACCTTTGTCCCCAGCCCAAAACCTCTGGAGGTACCACAGCAAAAGTCCGTTAATAGTCCAGCGGCGGTAACTTATCCACCGCAAATGTCCGTTGGTAGTCCAAATGTATTTAAGACCCCGGAAAATTTGGTGGTGAAAAATCCATTGCTGGATGAGGTTACGAAGGCTGATGGGAAAGGTATGGGGGTGAAATTGAAAGCGCAAGAGGATGCTGAGGCGAAAAAGAGGTTGGATTCTGAGGCTAAAAAGATTTTGTTTAATGTAGCAGGCGGGGTTACTGATGTTGATTTTGTTAGTGTTTCTCATGCTAAGAAACCAGAATCATGACCCGCCAGAAGGACACAAAATCAATCTCGGATTATCAAGAAGGATCCCAAGGATATCGCTCCTGAGAAGGCGGCCAAGGAAGTCGCTGCTGCTAAGAAGAAGGAGGCCGGTGCTAAGAGGAAGGAGGAAAATGCGAAGAAGAAGGAGGAAAATGCGAAGAAGGAGGAGGAAAATGCGAAGAATAAGGAAGAGACTGAGTTAAGGAAGCGGGAGGCTGAGTTAAAGAATAAAGGGGCAGGAGAGGTGTCGTGAGGATGTAATAACTGTAAAATTAGTTGATCGGAAGGTTGCGCCTGCGCCTGCGCCTGTGCCAGAGGACTCGGAGGTTCAGGATATCACCAAACAAGTTCGCGAGGGATTAGACGAATTCTTTCCGGATTCTGAATCGAACGAAGAAGATGAGAAGAATATGTCTGGAAGAATTAAGGAATATCGGCTTCAAACTGTTACCCTCCTACTCCTTTTTCCTCGTATTGGATACAGTGGGATGACGTGCATGAGGAAGAATTCTGAACCTTCATCAGCAATCTACGATCCTCTCGCACCTGTTGACCAGTCTAAACTGGATAAACTTAGGGAACACATGAAGGCATTGGAGTAAGGACTTTTACACCATTTTTTATAGAACTAATAGCAATATTTGCCTAAACTGACTTGGGTTTAATTGTTTATGAAAGTCAAAATCCAAGGACTGTGAATTCCGACGAGGCTAAGTTCTACAGATACCTCACCTATACAAGAGATCGTTGGTTGGATAGACGTTTTGGATGGTTGTATGATAATGTAAGTATTCGTTATGGCTGAGTTATGATTCGTTATGGCTGAGTTATGATTCATTATGGTTGAGTTAATATTCATTATGGCTGAGTTATGAATGTTTTATGGCTGAGTTATGAATGTTTTATTGCTGGGTTATGAATGTTTTATTGCTGGGTTATGTTAATTCGATGACTGACTTTATGTTCTTTCCACAGCATCTTGCTGCATATATGAGAGTCATCATCAAAAGGAGCATGCAATCGCCAATCCCATTCTGCTCCAACCGCATTGCCTTTTTGGATCAATGGTTCGTATTATTTATGGTTAATGTAGACTACATCAGTCAAGATCAAACCAAAGAATTTCAAATTCAGCAGTGGCTATAAGGATTTTATGGACGGTTTGATACCCGAAAGCAAAAGCGTTCAGACAAAGAAGAAGTGGTTCGAATATGTCGATCACTTGTATGGAGTAATTCAAACCGGAGGCGATCATTGGGTGGCGTTTCACATGGATCTTATGAAGGAGAAGATTGATTACTACGATCCAATCATCGGACAGGTCACAGAAGAAAGTGAACTGAAAATCCTAAACCAGTTTAGACCGCTGACTCAGATGTTCCCAGCAATGATTAATGCATTCATTCCTGGCAAAACAATGAAGATGTTTTTATTCAGAAGGATAAAGCCGAAAAATAATCCCCAAAACACCCAAGTTAGAGATTGTGGCGTTTATTCATTGAAGTTTGTCGAGTGTATAGCGCTTGGTGTAACGTTTGAAGGGATATCCGATGAAAATATTCAGGGAATAAGGATGAAGATGGCAGCAGAAATCCACGATGAAGGAGGATTGGACGGAATATTTGACTTCAAGTAACTCTGTACTTTTTTTTTTGTATTTGACAATGTCGTATGTATGTTTAACTTATGATAACTCAGTATTTCGTTTAAATAAATCAGCCGTTTCATTTAGATTACTCAGCTTTAAGATAATTATATAACTCAGTCAAACCTCAAACATACCCTAAATTCGAAAATGTAATTTAAGACTGACCAAAATTATAATTAAGCTCATTTTAGTAATATCAATTGAATATATCATCAAAATGTGTATAAATCATCAAAATTATAATTAAGCTCGTTCTATTTACAAATTGATACTCTAACTTGATATTGAGAAATATGTTGTCTTACAAGTAATAAAAACTTTACCAATTGATATAAGTTGACAGTAAACCATATACAACAAACCATATACAATGTGTTTTCAGTTGAATATGTATACTTTGTTTCAGTTTCAATCATATACTTTATAAATGATATACATTAATCCCTAAACCCTAAACCCTAATCCCTATTTCTATAACTCAGTCGTCTTACTATATATGTCACATAACTCAGCCGTCAAGTGTGTGATCTTTCGTATTTTGGGCGGGAAAAATTTGGTCAGTCACATCCGGCATTTTAACTCGCGACATTTCGTTTTTCCATCTCTTCCTATATATAGCACAGAATCATTAACGGAACCAACTGTTATCAAAACCTAATCTCATCAAAACATACACATCATGTCGATTGTCCCTCATTGGTCAACCAACATGGAGACCTGGGTCACTGCAGTACAAGATCTGAGAATCGGGAAAACCTCCATGTTCTAAACCCTGGTCAGGGTCTCTCTGTTGACAAAACAACTGTGACGTGGTTTAAGTTTCTACACGATCTCTCGATGGCGATCCCAGATATTCTTCGAGAGGGCTGGGTTCATGAGTGGCCGACTTACCGCTTCATTCCCGATCATTTTAAGGAACGGTGGTTTTTCATACTAGTTGTAAGCACATAACATATTTGTCATCTATTTTTCTTATTCATAATAGATTTAACAACAATACTAACTATTTTCGTTCCGTTTCTTTTATAGCAAAAGTACACATGGGATCCGAAGCATAATTTGACAGTTTGGACAAGTTTTAATCAAGTGGCTAGATCGTATTTTCGAGCTCAAATGCGTGTGTTCAGGAGTATATGGGCGAAGGGAGGGGAGAAGCCTTCGTGTAGGATAGATAGAGTTTGGTATGCTCTCATCGATATGTTTGATGAGCTTGGCCCTGATAATTTTGGGTTTGGATTGTATGCAACACCTGTAAACTAGGTTTTGTTAACAATCAAATGTTTTCTCACCTATTTGGTTTTCTTATATAAAGCAACCAATATCATATATCTCAGCCGTAACGTAACCATAACTCCGCCTTAACGTAACAATAACTCAGCCGTAAAATCGTATAATAATCATAAGTCAGCCATAAAGTACAATAACTCAGCCGTATAATAACCATAACTCAGCCGGTAAGTAAAAAAACTCAGACGTACAATAACCATATCTCCGCGATAAAGTACAATGACTCAGCCGTAAAATAACCATTACTCAGCCGTAAGTTAATCATAATTCAATTGTAAATCCCTTGATCATAATTCAATCGCTAATCCTTTTAACTCAGCCATTTATTTAACATATATAATCCGTTTATTAACCATAACTCTGCCATATATTAACCATAACTTTGTCATATACTAACCACAATTCACCCGTCATATTTTAATTAGACAAACACTTCGATTTTTTTTCTTCTTATCCTTCATATATTACACAGATACTCCGCTCTCTTAGACATACACTTTGGTTTCTTTTCTGCTTATCCTTCATCTCTTACACACAAAAGAGATATGGCTTCTCTACTTTCCTTGCCGATTGATTTACTTGAATCTATCGTTGTGTGTGTGTCTAAGAGATCTATAAAATATCACTTCAATATGAAGATGACTTGCAAAAAACTCAAAGAGATTAATGAATTTCCTTCGACATAGATGTCAATAATTTGAATAACTCTGCGGTTTATATGAAACGGTACTACGATCATGGTAATCCATGTGCTGTTTACATTAAGTGTTGTCAAGATTATTTTCTGGGATGTATACACCTGTGAGTGTACTCCTTGGAATTAAGGGTTGCCAAGATTATTTTTTTGGAATTTTTTCTTTATTGATCTTTGTTTTTCATTTCGTAAGTCAGCCTTGGAGTAATGTATTGGTCTTTGCTTTTCATTTCGTAAGTCAGCCGCATCAGTGATGTATTGATCTTTGCTTTTCATTTCGTAAGTCAGCCATGAAGTAATGTATTGATCTTTACTTTTCATTTCGTAAGTCAGCCGTGAAGTAATTTATTTATCTTTGCTTTTCATTTTGTAAGTCAGCCATGAAGTAATTTATTGAATCAAACAAGCCAAATTTATTAAACAATCTGTAAAGTAACCATAACTCAGCCGTAAGTAATTTATATAACTCAGCCGGGTCGCGACATTTCGTATTTCTATACTAAGCGGAAAAAATTCTCTAATGGCTAGACGTTTACAATATCGAGGCGTTTACAACCATCACACCCGTCACGAATTATATTATATTTAATTTTATCACCGTCATTCCACCCAATCAAAAATTACAATCAAACCTGCCCAATTTAATAAATCAGCTGTAAAGTAACCATAACTTAGCCATAAGTAATTTATATAACTCAGCCGAGTTGCGACGTTTCGTATTTCTATACTAGGCGGGAAAAATTCTCTAATGTCTAGACGTTTACAAGCTCGAGACGTTTACAATCACGACACGCGTGACAAATTAAATTATATTTAATTGTATCACCGTCATTCCATCCAATCAAAAATTACAATCAAACCTGCCCAATTTATTAAACCAGCTGTAAAGTAACCATAACTCAGCCATAAGTAATTTATATAACTCAGCCGAGTCGCGACGTTTCGTATTTCTATACTAGGCGGGAAAAAGTCTCTGATGGCTAGACGTTTACAATCACGACACGCGTGATGAATTAAATTATATTTAATTATATCACCGTCATTCCACCCAATCAAAAATTACAGTCAAACCTGCCCAATTTATTAAACCAGCTGTAAAGTAACCATAACTCAGCCGTAAGTAATTTATATAACTCAGCCGTAAATAATTTATATAACTCAGCCGAGTCACGACGTTTCGTATTTCTATACTAGGCAGGAAAAATTCTCTGATGGCTAGACGTTTACAATATCGAGACGTTTACAATCACGACAAGCGTGACGAATTAAATTATATTTAATTGTATCACCGTCATTCCACCCAATCAAAAATTAGAATCAAACCTGCCAAATTTGTTAAATAAGCTGTAAAGTAACTATAACTCAGCCGTAAGTAATTTATATAACTCAGCCGAGTCGCGACGTTTCGTATTTCTATACTAGGCGGGAAAAATTATCTAATGGCTAGACGATTACAATCTCGAGGCGTTACAATCATGACACGCTTTTAATTGTATAACCGTTATTCTACCCAATAAAAAAATTAGAATCAAACCTTTATTAAATTAGATGTAAAGTATCCATAACTCAGCCGTACTCATAACTCAACCGTTGCTTTTCGGCTGATATTCTTCTCTTAAAAAAAAACACACAAGGATATGGTTTCATCGATGCTTCTTTCCATTCCAAGAGATTTACTCGAATCTATCTTTGTGCGTGTGTCCAAAAGATCTTTAAAAGATCACTTCCGTTCGAAGATGACATGCAGAGCACTCAGAGAGATTTGTGAATTTCCTTCCGTTTATGCATCATTTGATCTCTTCGAGCTAGATTTTCATTACTGGAATAACTCTGCGGTTTTTATGAAACGGTGCTACGATCATGGTAATCCATGTGCTGTTTACATTAAAGGTTGTCAAGATTATTTTTGTCTTGATAAGAAGGAGGATGGGTTAGCTAAGATTAGATGGGCCACAGATCAAAAAATTGTGCTTGCTCTGTACACGTATGCAATGTTGCGAAGCATAGTATGAGACGATTGTACGTAGCTTGCTCTGTTCACAAAGGAGTCTATTCGATCGATCAGCTCTGAGTTTGCCAAACGTCGAATGTTCCTAGCTCCTATATTGAAAGCCGAGAAAACCGTGTTTGAAGCAGAGATGATAAACAATATATACATCTGTCCGTGTACTCCTTATGACGAATGTTATTATTGGTTCAAGGAGTGCAAGGGTCCGAATATGTGTGATCGATGTTTCTGGACGAAAGAATATGGTATATTCCTCTTCTTCTTTTGTTTCGTGGATTATCCTAATACAGAAGATTGGTGATTGTAATGGAGATCTTTTTCGGTTTTGTTTTGATCATTGCAATGGTGATTGTAATGGAGATCTTTTCCGTTTCTGTATTGATCTTCTGCATTGGTGATTTTAATTGAGAACTTTTCCGTTTCTTTAGTGATCTTTGCTTTTGTCCACAACAAATAACTCAGTCGTATCGTAATATATATATATAACTCAGCCGTAATTTATATAACTCAGCCATATCGTAATATATCCATAACTCAGACAACCGTCAAACCTACCCTAAAATAAAAAGAGAGATGTATTTTTGTATTTTGGGCGGGAAAAGCATCCAAAAAATCTGATTTTCCTGCCTAATAGGAGTTCCCACCCAAAAATCGAAAAGTCACGATATATTACATTTCACAGCTGACTTATAAGAACTTCACGGCTGAGTTATAGGAACCTCACGGCTGATGTATAAGTCAGGAAAAAAATTATAATCTCGAGACATTTACAATCTCAAGACGTGTAACGAATTATCAACGTAATTCCACCACTAAAAGTAGAATTAAACCCGACCTATATTGTACAAAGACTCAGCAATCGAAGGGATGAGCACATCGTCTTATGCTTCATCTCGATTCAGTAATCGAAGGTCAACAATAGGAGTTCCTCATCGATGTTGGTGTGGGAGAAACATTCTGACATATATTTCTCAAACAACTGAGAATCCGTAACGACGATTCTACAGATGTGAGATTGCAGTGGAGGTAAAAACAATTTGAATCCCAACCTACTCGATTGAATGTCTGTTGCTTTAGTCCATTTTGACAGTTCTGGAAAAAATAATTTTTTGTAGAGGAAATTGGAAGCCCATCTATCAAATGGGTAGATGAAGCGTTGCTGGACGAGAAACGAATGGTGGAGGAAAAGCATTTGAAGCTTGTGGAAGATTTGAAACAATTGAGAAATTTCTTGATGGACAAGATGGAGCGTTTGAAAAAAATGGTTGCGAAGATGGAAGAAGAGATAAAAGAGATAATGGATGAGAAGATGAAGACATAGCTCTTGATTGCGAATGCAGCAATGGAGAAAATGGCTAGAGAGATGGTAAAGAAAACGATTCAAAAAAAGGGTGTGGCCATGTTGCTTATTGGAGGAATTGCATGGGTTTGTGGGAAGTTTCTTGTCTTGATTACTCGTGTGTGTAATTAGTCAATGTTAAATGTAGCCATATTTTGCTATTATTGCTTATTGGCATAGTCATGTATTGTAAAATTAACTCAGCCATTTCAATAAGATAAGTTAGCGATTAAGTAATTAGATAACACAAATATAATGTAAATAAATCCATAACTCAGTCGTAAGTCCATAACTCAGCCGTATCGTAATATATCCATAACTCAGCCGTAAAGTGATTAATGTATAAGGCAGTTGACTTTCCTGCCCTAAAATGAAAAGTCGCGATATATTACACTTCACGACTGACGTATAGGAACTTCACGGCTGATACATAACTCAGTCTTATTGTAACCAAAATCCATAACCCAGTCGTAATACAATAAATCCATACGAAACTTCTACAGTGGACAAGTTCTTACATTATGTCCAGTCTAATTACAACGAGAACCTGTGTGTTGTTGCCTACGATGTTTACGCTCAAGTGCAACTTCTAAAGCAGATTTCATCCTACTTTTCTTAGGCCTTCCTGGTGGTTGACAAACAGTCGGAGGAAAGCACGCTTGGTTAGCCACATTATCTGGAACTTGAAGCGCTGAATCTACCGGCATGATCGACTCAGCGTATGCGTTTACCAAATAATTGTTGTGATAGTAATGACTGCACAGGGATATACGACAAATATTACTGTACTCGGCCACTGCGATTGCATGCACACATGGTAATTTCTCGTGTTCGAAACGCCGGCATGTGCATCTTTTTGCTTCCAAATTCACAACATGCAAAGACTCCCCAGAAAATCCATATGTAACTTGAGTATGGTAGTCATCAATCCTCTTGATGTGATCATGAACCAGCTAGAAGATCAAGGTTTGAAAAGTAAAGACAAAGAGGATGATCTGATCGTGCCAAAGGGTCCATTGACTCGGTCCAAGACAAAGAAGCTTAGTGAAGCCATTGATAACATTCTCATGATATCTTGAAAGCAGGAACATGTTCTTGGAGAAAGAAGGAACAACCGTGACACTCTCATTTCCATTCAAGCCATTACGCATTCTAGTTGATCATCATCTAGGCAAGTGTTACTTGTGGGTGCTCTTTTTTCCTTGATTAGTTTTGTCCCACTGGGTTATCTAATCAGAGTTTTTAGCGAGACCTCTTGTTTCACTTCACACCACCTACCGAGGCCGTGTTTCCCCTCTTCTATTGGACCGGCTGTTTATTTGTCTTATGATATGTTTTGACTATGGTTTATTTCTTTCTTGCATGCGTTTAGGCTTTAAGTATTGGTCTTTGTTACCTTACCAAGGGAGCGTGTTCCCTTTAATGCTTTTGAATTTGAAAAGCTTGGGTTCTTTCCAAGTCTTTTCTATATATGTCTTGCACTCTTCTTCTAATAAAATATCATATATCTTTTTTTTTTAAACAATTTTGTTCTTGTTCTCTCTTTGCTTGTGTGCGAGCTTGAGTGATCTGTTGGTGTGTGATATCCAACACTTAAGGGAAACTAATCGGTGTGTTATATCCGAATTAGTTGCCTAGGAGTATCAAGAGACTTCCCGTCTCTCTTGTGTCACCATCCGATCCACAACCCTTGATAAACTTGAGTCACTGATTCGTTTATGCAAGGATATATCTAGTTCCATCCAGAGACGCATCCTAGGAGTGCATCAAGTGGTATCAGAGCTGCTCTGGACTGGGAGTTTTCTTTTCCTTTGTGATATTTTGATTTTAACCTTTCATCTTCCATCGTTTTCTTCGTTTGATCTTAGATTTGTTATCAGTTTCTTTATGTGGTGTTTTGTTTCATTTGTTCTTTGACAAAATTCATTGCATATTGATAGATCTAAGGGTTTGTGTTCTAGTTCTAAAAGTAACCTTTCGATTTCATAATTTTTTGGACTTGAACTCTTTAGTTTGTCGTCGTTCGTTGTTTGCAATAGATCTCCCCTGTGAAAACAATCTCGTTGTTAAGTTCTGTGATAAGATTAATAGCAAACTCTTTGATCAAATCAACACCGAAGTTTGTCGACTTAAATTCTGATCCCGTGTTTTGCAAGTTTCCTTAAATCGTGCTATTGCTTCAATCAAACAAGTTACTTGTTTCAGTATTTGATTGCATCAGGTACCAATGGGGAACAAATCAGAAGAGGAAGCCGAGCTAGTCAGAAAGAATAAACGTCTTAGAGAACAGATGATTGCTCAAATCAATCAAGATATGATCACCACCATGAAAGAACTTATGAAGGTCAACATGAATGAACTACGTACTGAACTACGAACTGAGATTAGAAAAGCTTCTGGTCAAGAACACAGCAATGAGACAAGGGTAGGAGGCTTCAATCATACTCAACACGATACAACAGAACCAAGAAGGAATCAGCGTAACTCCACTCAAATCCATCATGCCGATCTGCAACAAACAGATGACTACTATGAGCACCACCGATCTTCTTCATCCTCTTCAAGGGATACGCAAAGGAGAGGCCGATGGGAACATGAAGGAAGAAGAGTACAACGTGATGAGATCTCTGGATTAAAACTCAAGATACCTTCCTTCCACGGCAAACCAGGCCCTGATGCATACTTGGAAAGGGAAAAGAAGATTGAGCTCGTGTTCAATTGTCAGTGTTACACCCAAGAGCAGAAGATTCAGGTTGCCGCAACTGAATTCTATGATTATGCCCTAAACTGGTGGGATAAACTTGTAACAACTAGAAGGCGTAATCAAGAAAATCAGGTTGAATCATGGTTTGAACTGAAGACTCTCATGCGTAATATATTCGTGCCCACACATTACCACTGCGATCTTCATCAAAGGCTGAGGAAGCTTACCCAAGGGTCCCGAACTGTGGAAGAGTACTATCAGGAAATGAAATTGCTCATGCTAAGGGCTGAGACAACAGAGGATCGTGAGGCTACCATGTCAAGGTTCCTTGGAGGACTTCACCATGAAATACAAGACAATGTTGAAATGAAGCACTATGAAGATATTGAAGAACTACTACACAAAGCTATCTTGGTGGAGCAGCAGATCAAGCGCAAGGGTCATTCTCGTTCTAGTTACAACAACACCAAATTCCAAAGTTCTAAAGACGAGAAGACAAACTTCCAAAAGGAGGTTAGAACATTTCTTAAAAAGGAGACTCCACCAGCCAACATTCACTCTAAAGACAGCAAGGATAAAGGCAAGGCCGTGGTTTCTAGTACTCAATCCAGAGATGTGAAATGTTTTAAGTGTCAAGACAGAGGACACTATGCGAATGAATGCACCAACAAGCGTGTCATGATTCTTCTGGATAATGGCGAGTATGAGTCCGAAGAGTATGAACCAGAGCAAGAAGGAGTTTCCAGTTCAGATGTAAAGCTAATTGAGAAACCAGTTCATGGCCAACTATTAGTCGCAAGAGGAACTCTTAACTTGCAGAGAAAGGCTGAAGAATTGGAGCAACGTGAGAACCTTTTTTATACCAGATACCTTGTACAAAGAAAGGTGTGCAGCCTCATCATTGATGGAGGCAGTTGTGTGAATGTTGCTAGCGAGACAATGGTAAAGAAACTTGGGCTGAATGTTGCAATGGCTGACCAAAGAAGGAGAGATGAAGGTGTCAAAGCAAGTGATGGTTCCTATCACTATTGGAAGGTATGAAGACAACATCTTGTGTAATGTCCTTCCCATGGAAGCTGGACACATCCTTCTCGGCCGACCCTGGCAGTCTGACCGACGTGTGACCCATGATGGTTACTCCAACAAACATTCATTTGAATACAAAGGGAAGAAAACGGTTCTATTGCCTTTGACACCAAAGGAGGTTCAACAAGATCAACTCCAACTTCAGAGAAAGAAGGCCATTGAATCAAAGCCGAACCATAACAAGCAGCATAACTTCTATGCCTAAACAGGTGATATCAAGAAAACTCTCTATTCTCAACAAACTATTTATTTGCTTGTTCTTAAAGAATCTGTCACAAGTGCAACAGATCAAACACCGGATTATCCGAGTGAGATTGTTTCTCTTCTACAGGAATATCAGATGTGTTTCCAGAAGAGAATCCAGACGGGTTACCACCGGTTAAAGGCATTGAGCATCAAATAGACTTTGTACCAGGAGCAACTCTTCCAAACCGCCCAGCATATAGAACTAACCTTGTGGAGACTAAAGAGTTACAAATACAAGTTGAGGACCTATTGGAGAAAGGACATATCCGTGAGAGTATGAGTTCATGCGCGGTACCGGTGCTTTTTGTGCCCAAAATGGATGGCAGTTGGCGAATGTGTGTTGATTGTAGAGCATCACAGTAAAGTATCGATATCCTATCCCTAGATTAGATGATATGCTTGATAAATTGCATGGTTCTTGCATCTTTTCTAAAATAGATTTAAAAAGTGGATATCATCAAATTAGGATGAAAAAAGGAGATGAATGGAAGACTGCATTTAAATCTAAGCACGGTTTATATGAGTAGCTTGTTATGCCTTTTGGATTAACAAATGCACCTAGTACATTCATGAGCTTAATGAATCATGTCCTTAGGTCTTTCATTGGAAAAAATTTTGTTGTGTATTTTGATGACATACTAGTTTATAACAAGAGTTTTAATGATCATATAGAACATCTTAGGGCTGTTCTTGACGTTTTAAGAAAGGAAACTTTATGCTAATATTAAGAAATGCACATTTGGAACAGATAACTTGGTCTTTTTAGGCTTTGAGGTGAGTGCAGATGGCGTTCAGGTCGATCAAAAGAAGGTTAAGGCAATAAAAGAATGGCCAAGTCCAACCACCGTGAGTGAAGTAAGGAGTTTCCATGGGCTTGCAGGATTTTACCGATGTTTTGTGAGAGATTTCAGCATAATTGCAGCTCCCCTGAAGAAGTAATCAAAAAGGATGTTGGATTCAAATGGGGAGAAGTGCAAGAAACAGCATTCCAATGCCTAAAGAGTTTGTCATTCATACAGACCATGAATCTCTTAAGTACCTGAAAGGCCAGAATAAGTTAAGTAAGAGACATGCTAGATGGGTTGAATTCATAGAAACATTCCCTTATGTTATCAAGTATAAACAAGGTAAGGAAAATATAGTAGCTGATGCACTATCCCGACGGTATGTTCTCTTAAACACTCTTGATGCTAAGTTGTTAGGTTTTGAACAACTTAAGAATCTTTATGAGACTGACCCTGATTTTAAAGATGCATACAAGTCTTGTGAGAAGTTTGCTGCGGGGCATTACTTTAGACAAAATGGTTATCTATTTTATGATAATAGACTTTGTGTGCCTAATTATTCTTTGAGAGCTTTGTTTGTTAGGGAATCCCATGGAGGCATTCTTATGGGTCATTTTGGCATTGCTAAAACTTTCAAAGTCTTGACAGACCATTTCTTTTGGCCTCGGATGAAACGTGATGTGGAGAAAATTTGCGGAAGATGTGAAACTTGTAAGCAAGCCACATCAAAGGTTCAATCCCACGGTTTGTACACTCCTGTTCCCATTCCATATCATCCTTGGCATGATCTTTCCATGCACTTTATTGTTGGTTTGCCTAGAACTAAGACTGGAAAGGATTCAATCTTTGTTGTGGTTGATAGATTTTCTAAAATGGCACATTTTATAGCTTGTCATAAAACTGATGATGCTCTGAATGTGGCTAACTTATTCTTTAGAGAAGTTGTACGATTGCATGGTATGCCTAAGACTATAATTTCAGATCGTGATACTAAATTTCTTAGTTATTTATGGAAAACTCTTTGGTCTAAGCTTAGCACTAGGTTGTTATTCTCTACTACATGTCACCCACAAACTGATGGACAAACTGAAGTTGTCAATAGAACCTCACGAACCTTGTTGCGTGCTTTCATTATGAAGAACTTGAAATCTTGGGAAGAATACTTACCCCACTGTGAATTCGCATACAATCATGTTGTGCATTCTGCTTCTAAATATTCACCATTAGAAATTGTTTGCGGGGTTAAACCCCACCTCTCCTTTGGATCTAATACCTTTACCTGAGTGTGAACGAATTAGTCTCGATGGCAAAAAGAAAGTAGAGATGGTGCAACAAATTCACATGAAAGTAAGACGTAACATTGAGGAGAAAACCAAGCAGTATGTCAAGCAAGTAAACAAAGGACGACGTGAGATGATCTTTAAGGAGGGTGATCAAGTTTGGATTCACCTAAGGAAATAACGATTTCCAGATGAAAGGAAGTCTAAACTCATGCCAAGAATTGATGGTTCTTTTGAGATCATAAAGAAGATCAGCAACAACGCATACAAACCCGACTTCCAAGGTAAGTATGACATAAGTAATAGTTTCAATATTACTGACTTGATTCCTTATGTTGCAGATGGTCCAGATTTGAGGGCAAATCCTTTTCAAGACGGAGGAGATGATGTGATCATGAACCAGCTAGAAGATCAAGGTTTGAAAAGCAAGGACAAAGAGGATGATCTGATCGTGCCAAAGGGTCCATTGACTCGGTCCAAGACAAAGAAGCTTAGTGAAGCCATTGATAACATTCTCTTGATATCTTGGAAGCAGGAAGATGTTCTTGGAAAAAGAAAGAACAACCGTGACACTATTTCCATTCAAGCCATTACACATTCTAGTTGATCATCATCTAGACAAGTGTTACTTGTGGGTGCTCTTTTTCCCTTGATTATTTTTGTCCCACTGGGTTTTCTAATCAAAGTTTTTAGCGAGACCTCTTGTTTCACTTCATACCACCTAGCTGATGATCTTGGCCGTGTTTCCCCTCTTCTATTGGACCGGCTGTTTATTTATCTTATGATATGTTTTATACTATGGTTTATTTCTTTCTTGCACGCGTTTAGGCTTTAAATATTGGTCTTTGTTACCTTACCAAGGGAGCGTGTTCCCTTTAATGCTTTTGAATTCGAAAAGCTTGGGTTCTGTCCAAGTATTTTCTATATATGTCTTGCACTCTTCTTCTAATAAAATATCATATATCTTTTCTCTTAAAACAATTTTGTTCCTGTTCTCTCTGTGCTTGTGTGCGAGCTTGAGTGATCCGTTGGTATGTGATATCCAACACTTAAGGGAAACTAACCGGTGTGTTATATCCGAATTAGTTGCCTAGGAGTATCAAGAGACTTCCCATCTCTCTTGTGTCACCATTCAATCCACAACCCTTGATAAACTTGAGTCACTGATTCATTTATGCAAGGATCTATCCAGTTCCATCCAGAGACGCATCCTAGGAGTGCATCACCTCTGTACCGTCAACATTCTGTCGGCAGTAACACGATCATATTATAAATTTAGAATAAAAATGTTAAAGGATGATTTATAAAATGTTTCGGCTGACTTATAAAATATTACGGCTGACTTATGAACTTATAAAATAGTATGGCTGACTTATGAACTGTTTCGGCTGACTTACATGTAGTA
>OVBI01002450.1:0-20162 GCA_900406495.1 Sisymbrium altissimum | reverse complement strand
ATGCTGAGAAAACCCAGTGGGACAAAACTCATCATGGGAAAAAGAGTACAGGCTCCTCACCTAAGTCACTTAGTTACCATCATNAGGCTGCGCAGTCCTTCTGCCAGGAGTGCATGAGCTTCCTTAGCTAGCTCCTTAGCTCTGGAACGAGTGAGTGACTCTCCCCTCTTGCTCCGGTTCTTTGACAGCCGTGTCCTCCTTGAGCTCCTTAGCCATTGCCTTTGTTTTGGAACGAGTCATCCTTCCCTCTGGCTCTGGTTCTTCTTCTGGTTCCTCAGCTATGGTGCTGTCCATGATCATATCATTATCTGTTCAAAAGGTGTACTTTTTCAAATTAGCATAGAGTTGTTCTTTCCGAAGCAGTTCAAGAATGGTTTTAACATGAATAACATGCTCACTAAGACTCTTGCTATAGATCAGTATGTCATCAAAGTAGACTACCACAAAAGTATGCTTTCAAAACATGGTTCATTAACCGCATATAGGTGCTTGGTGCATTGGTTAATCCAAACGGCATTACCAACCATTCATAAAGACCATGTTTTTAAAAAAATGCAGTTTTCCACTCATCACCTTCTTTCTGCCTAATTTGGTGATATCCACTCTTAAGATCTATCTTAGAAAAGATCACAGAACCATACAACTAATCTAGCATGTCATCTAACCTAGGAATTGGATGACAGTACTTAACTGTTATGTTGTTGATAGCCGTACAGTCCACACACATACGCCATGTCCCATGTATTTTTGTTTACGAGGAGGACTGGAACTGTGCATGGGCTCATGCTCTCCCGGATAAATCCTTTGTCCATCAGCTCACTTACTTGTTTCTGAAGCTCCTTTGTCTCCACAGGGTTTGTCCTTTAAGCGGGTCGGTTTGGTAAGGAAGCTCCAGGGACAAAATCTATCTGATGTTATATTCCTCTTATTGGTGGCAAACCAGTCGGAGTTTCTTCTGGAAACAATCAGAAAAATCCTGCAAGATTTCTTTCAGTTCACTCGGAAGCTCCGGTGAGTGGTCAGGCAAACTCATAAGCACTTGTTTGATAATAGACAAAACCATCAGTTGGTGGTTATGAAATGCCTTACACACGGTGTTTGCCTTGGCAAAGAAGTTTGGTTTCTTGGCCATTGATGGTCCGGTACTTGTTGATGGATTTGATTCATCAACCGGCTTCTTTCCTTCCTCCAATATCTTTTTCAGCATGAGTTGGTCACGGTGGACCTCTTGCCGAGTCAGGGGTGCGAGGATAATTTTCTTCCCGTAGTGATTGAATGAGTACCGATTGGTGTAGCCATCGTGAAGAACTTTTTTGTCAAACTGCCACGGCCTTCCAAGCAGAATATGGCCGTCCTCCATGGGAACAATGTTGCATAGGACCTCGCCCTTGTACTGTCCAATGGAAAAGAATATCATCACCTCGCTTTCCACTTTGAGCTCACCTTCTTCATTAAGCCATTGTAGCTTAAACGGTCGGTCCCTTTTTCTCACCACAAGACCTCGTTTCCTGACCAACGAATCACTAATAATGTTAGTGCAACTACCTCCATCAATAATGAGGCTACATACCTTGCGTAGGACTTGGCAGCGTGTGTGAAAAAGATTTTCTCTCTGGATTTGTGCTTCCTCTTTTGGTTGAACACTAAGGACACGCCGGGTTACCAAGAGTTCACCGCTTTCTGGTTTCTGAACCAAACCATCCTCACGTTCTGATGACAAGGAATCTGATACCACATCTTCCATTTCGGTTTCATACTCCCCATTGTCTAACAAGATCATGGTTCGGCGGTTGGTGCACTCATGGGTGTAGTGACCTCTTCCTTGGCACTTATTGCACCTAACATCCCGGTTCCTTGTTCCCTCAGCTATTCCTTTTCCTTTAGAATCATGAACAATCGGATTAGTTTTAAAATCAGTTTTTGGTCGAGAAAGGGACTTATCTTTGTCAATCAGGGTGGTCCGGCTGGTCGAGGCGTTTGACGCGGATTTGGTGGTACCGTATGAGGTGCGGTTCGTGCCCATCCTCTTGAGCTGTTGTTCCACCAAGATCGCCTTATGTAGCATCTCGTGTAGTTCATCATAATGTTCCATCTCCAGCTTGTCCTGAATCTCACGGTTCATACCACCTAAAAATCGAGCCATGGTGGGTTCCCTATCCTCTGAAACATCTGCCTTGATCAGCAAGGTTTCCATCTCTTGGTAATAATCCTCAACACTTTTAGAACACTGATAATGCCTTCTCAACTTCTGATGAAGATCACGGTGATAATGGTTCGGCACGAACCGTTTCCTCATAATCCATTTTAGTTCTGTCCAAGTTTCCACTGGCGGTTTATCACTGCATCTCCTGCTTGTCACAAGCTGATCCCACCAGTTAATAGCATAATCATAAAATTCGGTGGCAGCAATCATTACCTTGTTGAACTCAGAATAGTTCTGGCAATCAAAGACAAGTTTAATATTCTTTTCCCATTCCAAGTAAGCATCCGGATCATTTCTGCCATGAAAAAGAAGGAATTTTCATTTTAATGTTAGAAAAATCATCAAAATTTCCCACCCTGTTTCCTCTGTTTTGATCGGTTCTCCTTTGGTCATCTTGGGAAGAATCATCACGGCTGTAGTGGCCTGGCCGTCTACGGTCCGTCTCCTGGACTCTCGCCGGTTTCTTCTTGCGAGTGAGCAAGCCTTATGACGATTCTCTAGTTCATCAAGACGTAGATGAAGAGTCTCATGCTCCTTTCTCATCAATTGTTGTACCTATGCTAACAAAGCTTCAACCAAAAGGGCATTAGTGTTTGGTTGTTTTTCCGTGTCCCGCGGGTTGTTATTTTCGTTTGACATGGTTTCCTAAAATCACTTCACAAACTTGTCAAGAAAAACCCTCAAGTGTTTGTTTCCTCACTTAGTGTTTCTCACGGATTTTTTTTTTTTTTGGGTGGAATAAGTGATTTCAAAGAGTTTTTGGAGAACAAAACTTAGTCAAACGGAACAAAAACCAAAAACCCCCGTGTAAAGAAAATACAGAAGAGAATGAAGAGGAAATCCGAATTAACCACACAAAGGCTGAATTTCTCCTCAACCAGCAGGATTACTCTTCCACCACTTCCAAAACTTTGAAACTTTGATTCTTAATTTTTTTTTTTNTTTTTTATTTTTTTTTTTTTTTTTGATTTTTACTTTTCTTCTTTTTTTTTTTTTTTGAAATAGACTTGTAATGGAAGTAATAGATGGCCCGGATTTTAAAAATAAAACAAAACAGAAAATTTCGAAGAGAAGAAGATGAAACGAATTTTAAAAGAAAGAACAGAGTACCAAGCTTAAGATCTGCTCTGATACCACTTGACACACTCCCGGAAATCAACTCTGAAGCGGTACGGGATAATCCTTCCAAAATGGGCTACTAGCACCGTGTTGAAGGAGATGTGGAGTGAAGGGTTTCGCACACAGTGTATGGACTGAGTTTGATCATCCCGGATCTTGACTCAATGGATGTACGCACCATAGCATCAAGAAGGAGGTTGATGGGTGTACGCACCAGCAACCGGAATTGTTCAGAAAGAACAAGAGAAATCACTTCTCAGAGATAGAAAATATTTTGATAAAAAGTTGGTTGTTATTTCTCATCGAGGAAGAAGAAAACATATAGAGTTTTTCAGGTGAATTTATGACATAGGAAATAGAAATGTGAACTAAAATTAACTCGCGGCGACTCACTCTTGATTCCACGTGTTATGGTCAAAATGACCCCTCGGCTACTCTCGCGTGTCGGCTAGGTGGTTGACTCGGTCACACGGATGATGCTCATGGTTGAGTTTTGATGCAGAAGACGTTCCACTCGAGCCATTTGAGTTATGACGTGACCGACTTGTTCCTTGAGCTGAAAGAGTCTTATCTTGGACTTTGTCCCGCAGGAAAACTCCAAAATCCCATCAAAGTCCAATCTCTCGGTCATTGGTAGGAATGCGTCTTTATCCGGTATGCATTCGGATAGTGCAAGAACTCGAGAACAATCGGAAGGCGAAGGATCGAGATCACTATCGGGTGCGGATCGTGCAAGACTATGCTGCTCTCGGGACGCGACTCGGGTAAACATGCTTCAGGACGCGTCTCGGGTAAACTTGTTGTCGGTACAGGAAGTGTCTCTATCGCGCAATGTTCGTTGCCCCAAAACCTCGGCTGGTTGCAATACTCGGTATTTTGCTCAGGATTCACTGACCAGCTAGTCTCCACCTGATCCCGGGTCAAAGCGATAGACGGTTCGTTCCGCGTCTCGATGAAAATCCCCCGCGTCCCGATAGTTGTCAGATGCAACCCTATACTCGTCTGATCCTTCTCGATGCATTTTCGAATTCTCTCGAGCAATTTTCCTCCTATGCTCCCTAATCGTCTTTTCACCATCTTTATGTGCCACCACTCACTTGTGTGGGTCCATCATGATTCTGAGCAAAATGATGGTGGATCGACACATGGACTTCCCTCCTTTCTCTGAGACTTCCACAATACACTCCTTAGTCTGTTTTGTCTCTCCTGATGGCTCAGTCCAGTCCTTTGACGATCGAACCACTCGTTCCACCCGATTCAGTAGTTAATGCCAATTTTCAGCATATCCAAGCTAACTTAAGATCTATCCGAGCTTTTTGACCATTTCTTTCTCCCATAGTCTTATTTTATCACTCTTTAGACTCTGCCAGGTCTTCCTCCTCCATTTCCGAATAAAAAAATTGTTTTGATCCTCGGTTCAGCTCATTTCCAACCTTTGGGTATTGCCCCGATGGATTTCCGTCTCTCTAGGGATATTCTGATTTTCCTTAATCAGAGTTACTCCTCATTGTCCAAAATGAGGGTCTCCAAAATATCATACTTACCTTGCAAGTCAAGTTGGTATGCATTTTTGTGCATCTTCTTTATCACCCGGAACGGTCCATCAATCCTCAGCATCAACTTGGATTTTCTATCTTCGGGAAATCTTTCTTTTCTGAGATGCACCCACACAAAATCTCCCGGTTCATAAGACACGTCTCGTCGGCTTTTGTTGGCATATTTTTCATACGCCTTCGTTTTCTTCTCGATGTTCGACCGAACTTGTTCATGCAGCTTCTTAACCGCCTTAGCCTTTTGTTTCCCATCTGTACTAGTCCTTTCACTCACAGGTAAAGGTAAAAGATCAAGTGGAGACAGTGGGTTAAATCCATAAACTACCTCAAATGGAGAATGCTTGGTTGCCGAATGCATTGAATGATTATAAGCAAATTGTACATGAGGTAAACAATCTTCCCACGTCCTAAGGTTCTTCTTTACTAACGACCTAAGCAAGGCTGACAAGGAACGATTAACTACTTCGGTCTGACCATCAGTCTGAGGATGACAAGTAGAAGAAAACAAGAGTTTTGTTGCTAGCTTAGACAACAAAGTTTTCCAAAAGAAACTAAGGAACTTGGCATCTCAATCCGAAACGATTGTTTTAGGCATCCCATGGAGTCTAACTACTTCCCTAAAGAACAAGTCAGCTACATGCACGGCATCATCTGTTTTTTGACAAGGAACAAAATGTGCCATTTTGGAAAACCTATCAACAATCACAAAAAATGAATCTTTACCAGTTCTAGTCCTAGGCAATCCCAAAACAAAGTCCATTGATATATCAGTCCATGGGTGATCAGGAATTGGCAAAGGGGAATACTTACCTTGCGGCTGGGCAGTGGACTTGGACTCCTTGCAGACCACACATCGGCTACAGATCCTTTCCACGTCCTTTGGTAGTCCCGGCCAGTAAAAATGGTCCTGCAAAACCTTATATGTTTTCCTTTCACCAAAGTGTCCCATTAATCCTTCACCATGGGCTTCCCTAACNTCACGCAGAGAACATTGTGGAACACACAGCCTGTTGTTATAAAACAGAAACCCATCGACCTGATAGTATTTTTCAAATGCTTTGTTCTCACACTTTTTGAATACTTCTTTATAATCTGGATCCTTTTCGTACAGTTCTTTCATAAACTCAAAACCAAGCAATTTCACTTCAAGACTAGAGAGAAGAGTGTACGTCCGAGATTAGGCATCGGCTACCACGTTATTCTTACCTTGTTTATATTTGATAACGTATGGAAACGTTTCAATAAACTCGACCCACCGTGCATGACGTTTGTTCAGCTTCTGTTGCCCCTTGAGATGTTTTAGAGACTCATGGTCAGTGTGGATCACGAATTCCTTTGGCCACAGATAATGCTGCCAAGTTTGAAGTGCACGTACCAAGGCACAAAGCTCTGTCATAGGTCGGGTAATTCAATGTGGCATCCCCCAGATTTTCACTGAAATAAGCAATTAGCTTTCCTTCTTGCATCAGCACGACACATATATCAAGACCAGATGCATCACATTCTATTTTAAAAGTTTTCAAGAAATCAGGAAGTATAAGTAAAGGTGCTTGAGTCAACTTCCCTTTCAAGGTCTGAAAGGCTTCCTCCTGTTCCTTTTTCCACTTGAATCCCACGCTCTTTTTGATCACTTCGGTCAGTGGTGCTGCGATTGTACTGAAGTCCCTTACAAAGCGACGGTAGAACCCGGCCAGGCCGTGGAAGCTCCGTACCTCACCAATGGTATTAGGACTTGGCCAGTCATTGATGGCTCGGACCTTTTCTTCATCCACACGCAAGCCATCTGCACCAACAATAAAACATAAAAAGACAAGGTGATCTGTTCCAAAAGAACACTTTTTAAAATTAGCAAACAACCTTTCCTTTCTAAGGACTTCTAAGACCAATTTCAAATGCTCTTTGTGTTCGTCCTGATTTTTGCTGTAGATCAAAATGTCATCAAAGTATACTACCACAAAATGACCTATAAAGGATCTTAAGATATGATTCATCAGACGCATAAAAGTACTAGGAGCATTTGTGAGACCAAAAGGCATTACCAACCACTCGTATAGTCCTAGTTTAGTTTTGAAAGCAGTTTTCCACTCATCTCCTTCTTTCATTCTTATTTGATGGTAACCACTTTTCAAATCAATCTTGGAAAACATAGCAGACCCATGCAACTCATCTAACATATCATCAAGTCTAGGGATAGGATGCCTGTACTTTACCATGATATTATTGATAGCTCGGCAGGCCACACACATGCGCCACGTACCATCTTTCTTGGGAACAAGAAGAACAGGAATTGTGCATGGGCATAGGCTTTCTCTGATATAACCTTTGTCCAAGAGTTCATTGATCTGCTTTTGAAGTTCTTTGGTTTCCTCGGGATTGGTCCGGTACGCGGGACGGTTCGGCAGAGAGGCTCCCGCGACCAAGTCGATTTCATGTTCAATCCCCCTGATCGGTGGTAACCCACTGGGGATTTCTTCCGGAAATACATCTAGGAATTCCTGTATAAGACTTTGCAAACTACTCGGAAGCTCCGGTACATGGTCAGAAACAGTTAATGGTTCTTTACAAACAAGCAAAACAAAAGATGGTCGAGAAAACAAGGATTTTCTGACCTGATTGGACTTGATGTAAAGATTGGGTTTCTTACCCTTGTTCACCTCCTTTTGTTTGTCTAGGTCGCGGCTCTTTTTCATTTGAATCTGATCTTCGTGTACTTCGGCTGGAGACAGAGGAACCAAAGTAATTTTCTTCCCGTGATGGTCGAAAGAATGGCGGTTGGTGAATCCATCGAGGACCCCCCCTCTTGTCGAATTGCCACGGTCGTCCCAGCAGGATATGGCTCGCGTCCATCGGAAGAACATCACATGTGATTTCATCTGAGTATCGGCCAATGGTTATAGGTACCGTGACTTGCTCTTTCACGCTGAGTTCTCCTTCTTCATTCAACCATTCCAGCTTGAATGGTTTAGGGTGTGGACGTGTTTCAAGACCAAGTTTCCTGACAAGCATGTTGCTAGCAACGTTAGTGTAATTCTCACCGTCTATTATCAAAGAACAAACCTTATCATTAATGAAACAACGAGAGTGAAAGAGATTCTCCCTTTGCTCGGTCTGTTCTGTTTTAGGCTGAATGTTCAGGGAGCGCCGGGTCACGAATAACTGACCGGCAGCTGGGTAGTCAAAGGATTCTTCTTCTGGTTCTTCATCAAAGACTGGTCCGGTGTCTTCCCTTTCATCTTCTTACTCCACCTCTCCATTGTCCCTGATGATCATTGTAACGTCCCCAAACCTGTCTGAGACCTTCGGGTCGGACCACTCGACCAAGAATAAAAACTTCGGTCGTGGCCCGGTTGCGTTCGGTACGTCCGGAACGACGGGCCGAGCAGTGGTCCATAATTAACTAGCCGACCAGGCCTAAGTGCCTCAGACGAGCTAGGTAAGGGTTATGGATGGGAAAGGGTGAACAAAGAGAATTAGGTCGGTTTGACCAGCTCAATGGCTCACCAAGTTAGCTCGGCCAGCTCAAGCAGCTCATGGACCAGTCCGACCAGCTGGAGGTAGTGACTCCGGTTCGGGTCAGCTGGTGACCAGGGAGGCTAGCTAGGCCAGCTAGTGTGGTAGTTAATGGACGGTGACACGGGGAGGTGTGTATAGGCCGGAGGGGCACCTTTGTGGCCGAGAGGACACAATGGTTGCCGAATAGGTACCTTGTGGTCGAAAGGACACAATTGTTTCCGAATGGGCACCTTTGTGGCCGAAGAGACACAATGGTTACCGAATGGGTGCCTTGTGGTCGAAAGGACACGATGGCAGCCGAGGGATCACGTCTGATAGCCGAAGGGGTGCCTTGGACCGGAGGGACACCAACGAACAGGGGTAACCCTTCATGGTGCTTGTTCGGGTGGTAGACCCCCAGCCTATAAATTCGCCCCCACCCTCTCCATTTTCTGCATCAGATTTCCTGCACAAGGAAATAAAACCGTAAGAGAGAAAAGGAGAGTTTTAGGGAGAAAGAAAGTGAGTGGGCTGCGGCTGAGAAATAGGATTTCCGGCCATAGATGGTGATCTTGCGAAAAAAGCAGGGAAGGTCCCTGACTCTTCCGACCATGTCCCCAAGGTATGATCCATTCCCCCTCTCTAACCGGACCGAATGACGGCCGGGTAAAACTGCTGCGATCTCCCGGCCGGTGGTGATTGGTGTGAATGCGCAATCGTACCTTTCTCTCCTCTCTACCCGTTATCGTACAGCTGATCCATGAGTTTGGTTATGAACCGGACTTATGAAAGGCGGGAATCATGAGTTCTGTGGTCGGACATCACCGGACCGAACGGGTGCGAATGAACGGGTGCCAAGGTCAGACCGAAAGGCCAATAAAGGATCCTTGGTATCCCACGCCCCTAGTAAGGACGCATGTTTACGGCATGAACGGAAAGGGAACCGCTGGTTGCCTGAAGGGAACCCAAGACCCGCGTGGTCGAAGGGAAAGGCCGAAAGGCCGGACGGCGGTATGGCGACGGTCCGAGAGGAACCGTTTCAGGCCTTCGGAGCAAGCGTACCGTGAGCAGAGCTAAACATAAGGTTTGCACTCACTCATGGCCGGTAAAGCCCAAGGAAGGAACGGTTACCACTCGTGTCCCTTCGCAACCGTTCGTCGATTGGTACCTCTTCGTACCTTAAGTCACGACCAGTCACTGACCGTGTCCCACTGAACCGGTATGGGTGTCCACCGGCTGTAAGCACGTTCCGGACGTGGCTTAACCGAGATGGCCCCTACGGTCGTAAAGGTGGACCGTTCGAGATGACTGGCCTGCGCCGCGGCCGGTTTGACCGGTACGTGCCAAGGAGTGCCATGGCTCCGGCCCTTCGGTTCTCTGGGTCACGCTCGTCCGTTGATCCCCTAGGCTTCCTGTTTGGCTGCTTGTCACTAAGGGGCGGTTGGTTGTGTGACTAAGTAACCAAACGGGAATAAGTCTCTACTTAGTTAGTTTAGGCTTCGGCTATACTAACTGGGGAAAGGGGTTAGGACTCGTGTGCATTGTTCGGTGGAGGTTATGACCTTGTTCTGACTTGCACTGCCTGTTCCAGGTGGAGAGTCCGAAACCAATCAGGGATTGGCCTGAGGTGCAGTCCCTGGAGCGTCCGGAGGGGTGGTGCACGTGGTGTGTGTTAGAGGAATCACTTAGGATAGGGTCAGATCGTTTAAGGCCTCCTAGTGAGGTTATTAAAGCTTGTATTGACTACTACCTAAGTTAATAATAAATGGTTCCTCTATTTTTATTTGTCTATCTCTTATTCCGCATTGATAGATGCATAACCTCAAGGTAAATTAGAATTGCTAAGTTGTTCGGATCAACTTAGTCTCTACGAGACTTGGAAGTAATAAGTTTCGATTCGGATTATGGGGTCCAGGTCGGGGCATTCCAGTCTCCCGAGGCTAGGAAGTGGGATGGGTCGGTCCGGGTTATGGGGTCCGGATCAATGCGTTTCAAGTTGGTATTAGAGCCAGGTTGATCTTTAGGACTGTGAGGTTATGGTTTAGTAAACACACACACGCACACCGCTGGGCGCTGACAGGACTGCAATTGGGCTTGGTTAGGTTTTTGTGTCTTACTTGTTTCCGAGGATGTTAGCGAAATATCTAACATGTACTGAACTTGTAGGATGGGAAAACAAAAACCTCTAGGGAAAGGAAGAGTAAGGCTAAGGTGGTGGACACTAAACCGGTGAATGTCGGAAAGAAGGTGTCGACACTGTTTAGTCTGAGCCCGACTGGAAATATGGTTAAGGATGGGTCAAACTCGCAATTCGACTCCGTTCTGCCTGCTCGGGACCAGACCAGAGAGGAAGGGGAGGAATCCGATGATCACGGGAACACGACCGATACCTCTCGCCAAGATCATGGCGATCTTGGTAAGGGTGGTTCTGGGACGGTTGGCACCAACCAACCCACAATCCCTGCTCCGGAAGAGATGTGGAAGGCCATGAACTCGGTCGTGACCCAAATGACCTTGTTGACTCAGAACCTTACCCCGATAGCGAAACCAATCACGGTTAATCCCGTTGAAACGGAAGTAGCCATGGTCTTGAAAGATGATAAGCAAGTCATGGACGGGGCAGTGGTTGAGATCGACCCGCCTCGTGTAGTCCGTAAGGTGGACTACCTGGAGATACTGAGACATGTATCCCAGATGGGTACTAAGCACTTCAAAGGGAGTAGCGACCCCATTGAAGCTGATGAGTGGAGGAGCCGTTTCTTATGGAACCTTAACTCTACCCGCTGTCCACTGGATTACAGGAAGGACATTGCTATCCACTTCCTTGAAGGCGATGCCCATAACTGGTGGCTTATGGTGGATAAGCGCACTGGGGGCAAAATAACGCGTTTTGTGGATTTTGAGACAGAATTCAACCGCAAGTACTTTCAGACCGAGGCTTATGATCGGTTGGAGAGTAAATTCCTGGACCTCACCCAAGGCCGTAGGACGGTACAGGAATATGAGGAGGAATTTAACCGACTACATAGATACGTAGGACGAGAGATGGAGGATGAGGCTGCTCAGGTTCGCCGTTTCTTACGGGGACTGAGAGTCGAACTCCGAACCCATTGCTCAGTCTGGACTTTTGAGTCCATGTCAGAGTTAGTGGAGAGAGCAGCCATGCTGGAGAACAACTTGGCCGAGGAAAGCCGGGTTAAGTCTAAGGCAAAGGATGGCTCGAACAAACCTGGGGACCGTAAGAGAAAGCGGGACCAGGGTGATGATGACCCGAGTTCATCTGGTGTGTTTACGGACTGTTCCAGTTGTGGCAGAAAGCACAGTGGCGTGTGCTGGAAGGCAACTGGGGCGTGTGTCAGCTGCGGCGCAAAAGGATCATATGATCCGGAACTGCCCTAGGCTAAAACAGGAGGGTATGGCCAGTGAATCGAGAGTTACTTGTTTCCATTGTGGTAAGGCCGGTCATTTCGCGAGGGAATGTTCTAGCCAGCCAAATGGAAGAGGTAACCCGGGAAGTAAACCCGGAGGGGCCGCTTCGGCACCTCAAGCCAAAAGACAAGCTGGAGCGCCTCGGGTTTACGAGTTGTCTAAGGAAACCGACGAGTTCGGTACCTTTAATGCAATCACTGGTACGTTATGAACCCTTACGCCTAGTCCTGGAAATTCTATTGCATTGCATTAGAATCATTGGGAGGGTAAATCATTAGCATTATGAGAATGTGTAGGAACCCTAAGTGTGGGTGGTGCGGAAGCACACACCCTATTTGATTCGGGGGCTACGCATAGTTTTGCGAGCCCGGAATGGGTTAAGAGGGGCTCACTTGTAATGGGGTCCACCGGAGAAGAGAGCATCGTGAATGCGGCCGGTGGGCAAGTGATGCATCCTAAGGGAATCTTTTTGGATGTCCCGGTCCTAGTAAAATGACATATTTTGCCTGTGGACCTAGTAGTCATCGATCTCAAGAATCACGATGTGATCTTCGGGATGGACTGGCTAGGAAAGCACAGGGCTACCTTAGAATGCCACCGTGGGCGTGTGCGATTCGAAAGGGAAGAGGGGAAGTTGGTATTCCAGGGGATCCAACCAACCTCGAGTAGCTTGGTGGTTTCGGCCATGCAAGCGGAACGGTTGTTGAGACAGAGATGTGAGGCATACCTGGCCACAATCACCATACCGAAAGTGAGAAAAGGAGTAGAGGTGGCTAACATACCCGTAGTACGTGATTTCGGTGATGTGTTTCGGGCCTTGGAAGGCTTACCACCTGATAGGTCCGATCCGTTCACGATTAAGCTGGAACTGGGAACTGCACCACTCTCAAAGGCTCTGTACCGTATGGCTCCAGCCGAAATGGCCGAGCTAAAGAAAAATTTGGATGAACTGTTGGAAAAGGGATTTATAAGACCAAGTAGCTCTCCTTGGGGAGCACCGGTCTTATTTGTCAAAAAGAAGGATGGGGGTTTCGGCTGTGTATCGACTATCGTGGCATAAACCGGGTAACTGTGAAAAACAAATATCCGTTGCCACGGATAGATGAGTTACTAGATCAGCTTAAGGAGGCCTCATAGTTTTCAAAATTTGATCTAGCCTCAGGGTACCACCAGATTCCTATCGCTCCCGAGGATATCCGTAAAACCGCATTCAGGATGAGGTACGGCCATTATGAATTCATAGTGATGCCATTTGGTCTTACCAATGCGCCTGCGGCTTTTATGAAAATGATGAATGAAGTCTTCCGGGACGGTTTGGACGAGTACGTTATCATCTTCATTGATGATATACTCGTTTACTCCAAAACGGATGAAGATCATCAGAGACATCTTCGGGAGGTGTTAAGGAAGTTAAGACAGCAAAAGCTCTATGCCAAGCTAAGTAAATGTAGCTTCTGGCAAACGACCATTGGGTTCCTGGGACATGTAGTCTCGGAACACGGGGTCCCGGTAGACCCCGATAAGATTAAGGCCACTAAGGAATGGCCACGGCCTAAGAATGCCACGGAAGTAAGAAGCTTCCTAGGGCTGGCCGGGTATTATCGGAAGTTTATCAACGGTTTTGCGCATATAGCCAAGGCTATGACTGCGTTAACCAGGAAGGGAGTGAAGTTTGTATGGTCGGAAGCATTTGAAAGGAGTTTTATGAAACTCAAAGACATGCTGACTCAAGCACCGATCTTGGCCTTACCAGAGGTCAATGAACCATATACGGTGTATACAGACGCCTCCATATCTGGCTTAGGATGCGTCCTGATGCAGAAGGATCGAGTGATCGCTTATGCATCTAGGCAACTCCGGAAGCATGAAGGCAACTATCCCACACATGATTTGGAGATGGGCGCCGTGGTGTTTGCGTTAAAAATTTGGAGATCTTATCTCTACGGGGCTAAGGTACAAATTTTTATTGACCATAAAAGTTTGAAGTATGTGTTCACGCAAGCCGAGTTAAATTTAAGGCAAATGAGATGGATGGAGTTGGTGGCTGATTATGATCTCGAAATTTCTTATCATCCTGGAAAGGCCAACTCCGTGGCCGATGCATTAAGCAGGAGGAGAACGGAAGTGGATGTACATAAGGATGCTGAAGTTCTGGTCAGTATGATCAGAACTCTCCATGTAAATGTCCTTACCACGGACAAAGAACCTCTAGGTCTAGGGGCGGCCGACCAGGCGGACCTGCTTACCCGAATTAAGGACACCCAGGGTGGGGAAGTAGTTCTTAAGGAACTGGTAAGCAAGGGTTCGACCGAATACCAGACGTCCAATAATGATACCATAGTGGTCCGTGGACGGGTCTGCGTACCGGATGATTAGGCACTCAAGGAAGAGATTCTGAAAGAAGCACACCAGTCCAAACTCTCCATACATCCCGGACTCAATAAGATGTATCGTGATCTGAAACGATATTATCATTGGGTTGGAATGAAACAAGATGTAGCCGAATGGGTCTCGCGTTGTCCGACATGCCAACTGGTCAAGGCGGAACACCAGGTGCCGAGCGGTCTGCTTCAAAATTTACCGATACCGGAATGGAAATGGGAACACATCACAATGGATTTTGTGACGGGTTTTCCCAGGACCAAAACGGGAAATGATGCGGTATGGGTTGTTGTAGACAGGCTCACTAAATCTGCCCATTTCATGGCCATCTGGAAAAAGGATGGAGTGGAGAGGTTAGCCGAGAGGTACGTTAGTGAAATCGTGAGACTTCACGGTGTAACGGTCAGTATCGTTTTGGATCGGGATGGGCGGTTCATATCGCACTTCTGGCAAGAAGTTCAGAGGTCCTTAGGGACCAAAGTGCGGTTGAGCACGGCCTACCATCAGCAGACGAACGGACAATCAGAACGGACCATACAGACTCTCGAGGACATGTTACGTGCGTGTACCCTGGAATGGGAAAAGGCATGGGAAAGGCATTTGCCTTTGGCTGAGTTTGCTTATAACAACAACTACCATGCTAGCATCGACATGTCCCCATACGAGGCTCTGTACGGGAGACCGTGTCGGACACCGTTATGTTGGACCCAAGTAGGGGAACGTAGTATAATAGGACCGGCCATCGTGGATGAAACCACGAAAAAGATTAAGTTCTTGAAAAGGAAAATGAAGGAGGCACAGGACCGGCAGAAAAGCTATGCGGACAGGAAGAGGAAGGACCTTGAGTTCCAAGAAGGGGACTGGGTCTACGTCAAAATGATTACCTTTAAGGGTCGAGCAAGGATATCTAAACGGGGCAAGTTAGACCCGAGATACCTCGGACCATTTATGGTAATAAAGAGAGTCGGGAAGGTCGCCTACCAGTTGGACTTACCACCCGAGATGGATGCATTTCACGATGTATTCCACGTCTCTCAGCTCCGTAGATGCTTGACTGACCGAGATGTGTACACTCCGGAGATACCGACGGACCTGAAACCAAATCTGACTTTGGAAACAAAGCCAGATAGGGTCGAGGACCGTGCGGAGAAAGGAACCCGTAATAAGACTATTCCAACCATAAGAGTGGTATGGAATTGCGACGGGAAGGAACATACGACTTGGGAAACCGAGTCAAGGATGAAGATGGATTACCCAGAATTGTATGAAAAAGCCATGAGGGAATATCTGTCGGATTCGGGGACGAATCCCTCATTGGTGGGGGAGACCTGTAACGTCCCCAAACCTGACTGAGACCTTCGGGTCGGACCACTCGACCAAGAATAAAAACTTTGGTCCCGGCCCGGTTGCGTTCGGTACGTCCGGCACGACGGGCCGAGCAGGGGTCCATAATTAACTAGCCGACCAGGCTTAAGTTCCTCGGACGAGCTAGGTAAGGGTTATGGATGGGAAAGGGTGAACCAAAGAGCATTAGGTCGGTTTGACCAGCTCAATGGCTCACCAAGTTAGCTCGGCCAGCTCAAGCAGCTCATGGACCAATCCGACCAGCTGGAGGTAGTGACTCCGGTTCGGGTCAGCTGGTGACCAGGTGACACACTCCCGGAGATCTACTCTTAAGCGGTACGGATAAATTCTCCCAACACGGGCTACTAGCACCGGTTAAAGGAGATGTGGTGGTGAAGGATTTCGCACAAAGCCTATGTAACGACTTTGATAATCCCGGCTCTTGATCCTTTGGATATACGCACTAAGGAATCAGAAAGGAGGTTGATGGATGTGCACACCAGCAACCGGAATTAATCCAGATAAACAAGAAAAATCGCTTCTCAGAGAATTCGCTTCTCAACACTTAAAAGTATTTTTTTTTATAAATGAAAGATTGTTATTAGACATGCCTTAGAACAATAATACATATAGAGTTTTCGAATGATTGCATGGCCTCGGGAAAAGAAAGTACTTAGGAAAATTAAAATAAGTCATAGAAAATGAAAATAAGGCTGGACTTAAGCTTGCGAGAAGAAACCATTAAATCCACGCGTTTTGGTCAAAGTGACCCCTCGGCTACTCCCGCGTCTCGGCTAAGTGTTTGGCTCGGTCACCCGGACAAGGCACATGGTCGAGTCGTGATGCAGAAGACACTCTACTCGGGCCATTTGAGATAAGACGTGACCAATCTGTTCCTTGAGCTGAAATAGCCTTAACTTGGAGCTTGTCCCGGAGGAAAACTCCAAAAATCCCATCAAACTCCATATCCATGGTCAATCGTCGGGACGTGTCTATATCAGATAGTGATCCGAACAGTGTAAGGTCGAGTTGCAAAGTATATGGATCACCATCGGGTGTTGGTCGCGATAGCTCGTACTGTTCTCGGGACGCGTCTCGAGAAAACATGTTGCGGGTCTTGTCTCGAGTGGAAACTCCATTGGTACGAGACGCCGTACGGGACGCGTCTCAATCGTGCAGTGTTCTATGTCCCGAAACCTCGTTTGACCGGGACGCACGGACCAACTCATTTCCTTCCAAACTTGGGTCAAAGCGGTACACCGTACGCTCCGCATCTCAAGAGAAACTCCTTGCGTCTCGGTAGATGTCCGATCCATCTCGATGCACGTCCTGATTCTCTCGACCACCATCGATATTATCTTCCGCATATAATCATTATTCGCCTTTCCAGCATCCTTGCTCCTCTTTCCTTGCTCTGGATCAAGCTGTTCCTCATTGTCCGAGCTGCCATCCGATCCACCGTCTGGATGCATGTACTGATTCCCATCAATCCTCTCCTCTTGAAAAGGATTTGACCACAAATCCGGTTCATCTGCACCATAAGGAGATAAATCAGTAACATTAAAACTAGAAGAGATGTCATACTTACCTTGGAGATCAAGCTGGTACGCATTGTCATGGAGTTTCTTCACCACGGTAAACGGTCCATCCACCCGGGGCATAAGTTTCGATTTTCTTTCTTCGGGAAACCGTTCTTTTCTTAAGTGAACCCAAACCAAATCTCCCGGCTGGAAGATCACCTTCCGTCTCTTCCGGTTGGCATACTTCTCGTACTCCTTTGTTTTAGCCTCGATATTTGCCCTGGCTTGTTCATGAATTCTTTTAACAAGCTTAGCTTTCTTTCGGCCATCTAAACTGGATCTTTCACTCAAAGGTATTGGAATTAAATCAAGAGGTGGCAAAGGGTTAAAACCATAAACAATCTGAAAAGGAGAAAACTTAGTAGCTGAATGCATCAAATGATTATATGCAAATTCAACGTGAGACAAGTGTTCCTCCCAACTTCTAAGGTTCTTTTTAACCAACGTTCTCAACAATGCAGACAGGGTCCTATTAACTACCTCAGTTTGCCCATCAGTTTGCGGATGACAAGTTGTTGAAAACATCAGCCTAGTTCCCAACTTAGCCCATAAAGTTTTCCAAAAATAACTCAGGAACTTTGAATCACGGTTAGAAACTATGGACCTGGGCATACCATGTAACCTGACTATATCCCTAAAGAATAAATCCGCAATATGAGATGCATCATTGGTTTTTTCACAGGGAATGAAATGTGCCATTTTAGAAAACATATCTACTACCACAAAGATAGAATCTTTTCCGGTTTTACTCCTAGGCAGTCCTAGCACAAAGTCCATTGATATATCGGTCCATGGATGGTGAGGGATTGGCAAAGCCGAATACAAACCTTGGGGTTGGCTTTTAGACTTAGCTTGTTTGCAAGTACCACATCGGCTGCAGATCCTGATCACATCTTTTTTCATGCCTGGCCAGAAGAAGTGGTCTTGAAGAACCTTAAAGGTTTTATCAACTCCGAAATGACCCAGATGAATTTAAAACCAAGCAACTTAGTTCCAAGAGAGGTTAGCAATACATACCTGCGAGACAAGGCATCGGCCACAACATTTTCTTTACCTTGCTTGTATTTGATCACATACGGGAAGGTCTTAATGAACTCAACCCATCTCGCATGCCTCTTGTTGAGCTTTTGTTGGCCTTTTAGATGCTTTAAAGACTCATGGTCCGTGTGGATTACAAATTCCTTCGGCCAAATATAATGTTGCCATGTTTGAAGGACGCGCACAAGAGCATACAACTTCTTATCATACGTGGGATAGTTCAAGGTAGCTCCTCCCAGCTTTTTACTAAAGAATGCCACGGGCCTTCTTTCCTGCATAAGGACAGCACCATTGCCAATTCCTGAGGCATCGCATTCTATTTCAAAGGTCTTAAGAAAATCAGGAAGAACAAGAACGGAGGCATGGGTTAACTTCCCTTTCAGTGTCTGGAAAGTCTCTTCTTGCTCTTTGTCCCATTTGAAACCCACGGTCTTCTTGATCACTTCTGTCAGAGGAGCAGCAATCGTGCTGAAGTCTTTAACAAATCTTCGGTAAAATCTGGCTAGGCCGTGAAAGCTTCGGACCTCATTCACAGTTGTGGGAGTAGGCCACTCCTTGATCGCCTTGATTTTCTCCTCATCCACTCGTATACCTTCGGCACTGACAACAAAACCAAGAAAGACCAGGTTATCTGTTCCAAAAGTGCACTTTTTCAAATTAGCATAGAGTTGTTCTTTCCTAAGCACATCAAGAATGGTTTTAACATGAATGATATGCTCACTAAGACGTTTACTATCGATCAAAATGTCATCAAAGTAGACTACCACGAACAAACCTATATAAGCCCTTAAAACATGATTCATTAAACGCATGAATTTACTTGGTGCATTGGTTAATCCGAATGGCATTACCAACCACTCATAAAGACCATGTTTTGTTTTAAAAGCAGTTTTCCACTCATCACCCTCCTTCATCCTGATTTGGTGATATCCACTTTTAAGATCTATCTTAGAAAAGATCACAGACCCATACAACTCATCCAACATGTCATCTAATCTAGGAATAGGATCACGGTACTTAACTGTTATGTTATTGATGGCTCTACAGTCCACGCAGATACGCCACATCCCATCCTTCTTTGGTACGAGCAATACTGGCACGGCGCATGGGCTCATGCTTTCCCGGATGTATCCCCTGTCCATCAGCTTGCTAACCTGTCTCTGAAGCTCCTTGGTCTCCACGGGATTTGTCCTGTAAGCGGGACGGTTTGGTAAGGAGGCCCCCAGGACAAAATCTATTTGATGTTCAATGCCCCCTTATCGGCGGCAAACCGGTTGGAGTTTCTTCTGGGAAAACATCTGAATAATCCTGCGAAACTTCTTTCAGTTCACTCGGAAGCTCCGGTGTTTGGTCAGGCAAAGACATAAGCACTTGTTTGTTAATGAAGAAAAGCATTGGTTGGTGGTTAAGAAATGCCTTACCCACGGTGCTTGCTTTGGCAAAGAAGTTGGATTTCTTAGGCAAGGTGGCTTTAGTACTGGTTGATGGATTTGAATCAACGGCTGGCTTCTTACCTTCTTCCAATTTTTTGTTCAGCATGAGTTGATCGCGGTGGACTTCTTGTGGCGACAGAGGTGCCAAGACGATTTTCTTCCCGCGGTGCTTGAACGATTACCGGTTGGTGTATCCATCGTGAAGAGCCCTTTTATCGAACTGCCACGGCCATCCGAGTAACATGTGACCGGCTTCCATCGTGATGCAATCTTGGATGCAGAAACCAAAACTATAACCGGAGGTTATGATGCACCGGATGGACCAGAACACATGGAGGAGAATCCACCCGAGCCATTGGTGATTGGGGACCATTTTCACCGAGCTGAGGCACCTTCTGAATCGATGTCTCGAGACAGAACACCCACGTCTCGGTCTAGAATTGGAGATGGTTCATTGGAGCAGGTTTATGACCGTACCGATGCTCGTACCGATCGTAGCCGCGTCCTGATAGAAATTCAGTCATCAGTCAGGCTACCTATCGGTCTGCTGACCGGACTCGAGTGGTTTACAGACCAACACTCGATGGCG
>OVBI01002449.1:0-20168 GCA_900406495.1 Sisymbrium altissimum | reverse complement strand
TATATATATATATATATATATATATATGTATATATGGAATCTGAATGTTTTACAATTCACCCAATAACACACATGAAACATAATACAAGAACCCCCAGTTCATAACATCTGCATTATAAAATCTACACACGAAGCGTTAGTTTTTACAAACGTACCATTGCTTTGCTAGACACTTCTTCATCTATGTTCATTTTCGAGTTGCCTACATCTTCTACTGTGAATTTTTCTTTAAGAATTTTCATCTCATTCTCCAAGGTTTCGATCCTTTTCCTATCATTCTCAAAGGTTTCCATCCTCTCATTGATGGGATTAAGTCTAGCATCAAGAACTGTATCTAAAGACGCCAACAACTTAGTAGTAAAATTATCGTCTATGTTGTCTACTTTCTCGGTCAGAGTTTTCATCATAGTGATCAGCACATCGTTTTCCACTTATTTTGACTTTGCGCCAATGCAATTCCCATGAGCCTACAATAATTATTGAATAATCAAATGAAAAAAGTACCTCTTCATTCTCTTTTATTAAAAAACTTGTTTTACAAATAAACGTAATACTTGAACTCACATTTAGAATTTCTGCGGGTCAGCCATCTCCTCTAGATTGCTTGTCCTTTATCTCATTTTTTGTAGAATTTGCAGAATCACACAGGGTGTCGGATTCTTTACGCATCATCTTTTTCTTAAATGGAGCTTCAATGACATCCCAAGCGTTTTCATTCACACAGTTTTGAAGTATATCATGAACCATGTTGCTTACAGCTTCATCTTCAACCTCATTATCCCAAGAAGGAATTATATTTCCGTCCAAGTTCGGAAGAAAATGCCTCACACACACCTTTAAACATTAAAATTGGTGATCATTAAAATTTGTAAGAAATTAACATCTATAAAAGAAAACAAAGGAATCGCACAACTTGTACCTTATTTTAAAGAGCTTTTTCTCTTATCTATAGAAGTCATGAAATTCGAATTGTTTTCGGGATCCTCCCCATGAAAGAAGATGAACTTTTTCACAGGCAGTTTGTTCCCATACAGTTCCCATACGGTTCCCCTACGCCAACTATTGACTCATATGCCCATATGAGAAGCACATGAACAAATCCTTCCATAGTATATGACTTCTTTCCATGGTAATTGACACTCTTTATAGAGGTTATCTACATGCAACCCGACGCCATGGATATCTCTCAAACGCTTCAGAATCAAGTACCCTTTTAGAAGACTCTAAAGGAATTTGAGCTGTAGGAAGGAGGCCATAGATTGCAATATGAAAAATACACAGCCATCCAACCATTGTTCCTTTTTCAAAACTTCTATTCTTGCACCTTTCCAATTTTGTTACAATTGCTTTTTTAATTTAATTGACCATCCAACCGTAATGATTTGAACAAGAATTAAAACTCATAACTTATTTGCAATAACTAACACTCGTAACTTGTTTGTAAGAACTAAAACTCTAACTTGTTTGCGAGAACCAAAAGTCCTAACCTTTTCATCGATATGAGAATAAAGTTTATAAACAGCAAAATAGTCATTATCAAATCAAATTTGGAAGATGATGATGTCTGCTTAAACAAAACACAATAAATAAAAATATCATAGTTCCTTTATTTCATCAAATAATTAAGTGGTTTTGATGATAAATCATTATTATCCAAGCAAAACCAGCATTTCTCCTTCTTTCTTAAGAACCATAATCCCAATTCGATTTCTGAAAACAAATTACTAAAAGAAAATCTGATAAAATCATGAAACAATTATGATGACTAAAAGTTTAGAACTCATGGGATAGGTTATTATTTGGTTTACGATACTGTTACCTCCAACTGAATCAACTAATCTGTTTTGCGAAAGGGGGAGTAATGTTGATTTATCCTAATTTTATTAGTAAATCCAGTTTGGTTTGGGTAATAATGGTTTATCATGGAAACCACTTAATAAGACCAAAATTAAATATTTCGTTCGATTACTTTTGATTTTAATTCGGTTTACATGTCAATTAGAGGGTTATGTAGTTTCAACCAGAATAAAACATTATGTGTAGTTTTAAATCACTGAAACATATTTGTGTAGCTGAAGGAAGAGGTCCAAGTTTCAGGTGTGAAGAGCTGGTTTGCAAACTTTCTATGTGGCTACATCCGTCTTGCCGGATTTATTAATCTGATTTTTGGTTTAGTATTGATTTTTTTGGTTTAAATCCGGTTAACATGTCAATTTTAAAAAATTAAACCAGAATTCGACGGTTATGTAGCTATACCCAGAATTAAAGATTTCGTGTAGTTTTAAACCGCGAAAACATTTTTATGTAGCTGTTGTAAGAAGTCTAAGTTTCGGGTGTAAAGAGCCGGTTTGCAAAATACCCGTGTGGCTACACCTCGTCTACCCCAGCATGAAATGTCTTACCACAGAGTAACAAATATGGCATGTGTAGAGGAGAATCTGTTGGTCATCTCCTTAAAAATTGTTACTGAAATTTTTTTTTTAAAAAAGAAAGTAACAAAATCAAAGGTTTGTAAACAAGAAAATCAAATACTCGTTACAAAGAAATCATAATGATGAATCAAAACATTAAACGATAACAATTCCAAAAAGAAAAATTCAAATCTAAAAGATAAATTCTCGATCGAAAGATCATTACACAACATTGAGAGTAGTAAGAATCAAAAATTTATTCACAAAGAAGAAGCCAAAAATTGGGAAGAATTTAGGCTGAAAATCCTAAGAGAGAGAGAGAGGGAGAGAGAGAGAGAGAGAGAGAGAGAGAGAGAGAGAGAGAGAGAGAGAGAGAGAGAGAGAGAGATACAAACCTTTTGCAATATAGTATGGATAGAGAGAAAGATTCGTACTATTACGAATCGAGAGTTTTACTAAATCCACCAGTGTAATACTAAAAAGAAGTGTAGGGAAGCTTTTGATCTTGAGGCGGAAGAAACGCGGTAGTCAGTAATGAGAACAATTCACCCAATTCAACACCAATCCTCAGTGATAAACGCTAAGACGGGAAATTGCATCAAACCCAATTTTCTTTTCAATACAAATCACTGGAAGTAAATGATAGTAGATGTGGAGGACTTGTTGGTCAGCAGTGGACAATTAAAGATTGAAATCCCTGTTACTAAAATATTCCTCCAACTAGGGAAGAGAAACCCTAAAAATTTTTAAGGATATGAACAGTTTGCCATCAGAGAAGTTTTAATCTTTTTTATCATCTTTAGATTTAAAGTAACAATAACTTTTAATTTTAATTTTTTATTTAATTTTTTATATAATGGCATAAGTGTAAAAATTAATAACTTTTTTAGTTATTATATCTTTTCTATATATTCGATTCAGTATTTTTAATGAGTGCCACTCTAGTAAATTTTTGATGAATGTGTGCCAATCTAAGGGGCCGTAATTCATTTATTGATTTAGAAATCTCTATGGGATTTATAAATCTAGGCAAAATATTTTGATTTCCAACTCTAATAATAAATATGTACAAATCCGAGGGTTTTCCTTCAGATTTTAGTTTTTGTATTTTTAACAAATAAATCCACTCAAATTCATTATAAAATCAAATCCATAAATAAATCCGTATGATTGAAAAACACATGACTTTAATTAGGATTTATAAATCATAAAACCAATAACACATGATTTTAACATAGATTATAAAATCATGAAACCAATAACACTGGATTTCTTTCAGATTTTCAAATCCATTAAAATAAATAAACCAATAACCCCCACTAAGTAAATTTCTCTTTTAAAAATTCATATAAATTTCACTACATTGATTTGTAAAATCATGACCAGTTAACATCTCTTCCTCATCTCATATGAGAATTTCATATAGTAATGATAAAATAATATAAAACCTCACGTTAAAAAACTCCAGGTTAAAAAACTTCAGGTTGAAGAACAATAATATATATGATTTCTTAACAATTATTCAACAAATTTTCAATGCTAAAAACTATAAAGTGTACTATAACCATCAATTGAATAATCGTCTAGAAACTTCTGTTCAACAAATGAAAATAATCTTATAAGAGTAGGATTATTGGAAGCTCTAAAACACAGTCTCTAAGAAAAATAAAAATAATATAAATAATTATATAATCTTTTTTTATTAGGATATAGTCTCTTAATTCTTGAAATAATTAATGAAAGCCTCTAATCTTAGAGACTTTCATTGATTGTTCCAAGAATTAGGAAAACTATACCCTAATAAAAAAAAAATATATAATCATTTATATTATTTTTATTTTCTAGAGATTGGTTAAAAACCTTCCAATAATGATGCTCTTACATCTCTCTATCTCTTGATAACTCTTCGACTGTTTCTCAAATCTCCAAAGTCTGTGTCATTACCATCACTACTATGCCCATGCCGGTTCCTCCTCGTCCTCTCCTCCTCTGTTAGATTCTCTGAAGCCCCCTGAACCACTACATCCTCCGCTGCTCTTTCTATCAAAATCATCATCAAAACCGCCTTTTCTTCTTCCCATTCTTCCCCCAAACCCACCACGATCTTCTCTGTTCCATTTTGATCTACTAAACCTTCTGTAATTTTTTCCATCACTATCAAAACCACTCCTGCTTCATGTATCTTCCTCCTCTCCCTCTTGATCTATTACCTGAGAAGCTACTTGATCCCTTGCAGCTATCAGAAGCGTTAGGCAATATAATCATTGAAACCACCCCGTCCTCCTCTCATTCCTCTTCTGTTCCCTCTCGGTCTATTACCAGAGAAACTTGACCCTCAATGGACTTGATCATCCATGTCGTCATCAGATTCTGAAGCAGAATAGTATCTTCTTTTACCCTGAAACCCACCTCATACATCGTTACCTCTTTGGACACCTCTTAAACCAAACATGGGACCATCTTCCTCTATGTCAGAGCCGAGCCCAAATTCTCGTCTGACCCAAAATCAGTTTCCTCGAAGGCAGACCTCTGTTTGTCGAAGCAACGCGGCTTGATTTCTGATACGATATAATAGTTTTAGGCTTTAGTTGTTTTGATGATTTCCTTTTTAACAATTGGTTTTGATGTTTTTCTTTTTGCATTAGGTTTAAGAGTTTCCTTTTCCTATTAAGTTGTAATCCTATATAAGGATTTCTAATTATCAATAATAAACCAACTTCAAACAATTAACCTTATTCTCAGAGAGACTAGGGTTAAAGAAAGCTTAGCTAACTTATTCTCTATTCTCTGATACGTGACTACGGTTAGATAGGTTTAGTTACGTTAGCAATCGTAGGTGTTTTATTTTTATGAATTAGGTTTTGGTACTTTTACTATCTATGATATGTTATAAATTGATGTGGATTGTCATCACTATTCGGTTCGGTCCACATTAGTCCTTAACCGGTCCGTCACTTTCCTATTTGTATTAGGAGTAGTATTCCTTATTGTATTAGGATTACCTTTTGTGTACTTTCATTTACTTGTTAGGAAAAGGAAAACCCTACTTTCCTTTTCCCATTAGGATTAAGAAGTTTCTTTTTCTCCTATGTATCAATCCTTATATAAAGGATACATAACCTATGGAATAATACACAAGAGACACGCGAAATTCCCCATAATTTCTCTCTAATTTACAACACGTTATCAGCACGATAATCTCTAAAACCCTAAGCTAAAAAAAAAAACCCAAAAGTCCGACCAACAAAAGCTCAGCCGCCTCCATCAACTTGTTCGGAAACCCACGGAGGTTCTCTCAACCCACGGAGGTTCTAAGGTACAACCAGAAGGTCCAACACCCTTTTCCTTCTTAATCCGATCTGAGGTTCTAAGATAAGTCTTCTAAATCCTAAGAACCATAAACCCTAAATTTCATAAAAACCTTAAAACCCTAATTCTGAATCATGATCACTTTGTTAAATTGTTTGATTGATTGATTAAACCCTTATCATGAATCTTGATAGTTTTGTTAAATTGTTTAATTGATTGATTGACTTGATCATAATTCATAACTGTTTATTTTATGAAACCCTACTTCTGTAATCAAACTTGAAAATCGAATTTGAATGCATGATCTAGTAGAAACCAGCTGCTAGTTTTGATTAAAACCCATTGATTGTTTGATTGCTATAACTGATTGATTGTTTTAATAATTAAAATTGCATGATAAACTAATTGACCTAAAAAGTTCTATTTAAAACTGAAATCTGATCAAGCATGAATCCTTTAGAATTCGTATGCTAGGTTTGCATCATAAACATATAGACCTTGAATGCTAGGTTGCTGTTTATGAATGTCTTGTTTGATCATTAGACTTGTTTGATAAGAATTCGAATTGGTAAACTTGATTTCAGATGTCGAAAATCAACAACTTGAATTTTTCTCCCCTAAATCTCTATGGAGATAATTACTTACAATGGATATTGGATACTAAGATCCTTCTAAAGTCAGAAGGACTAGGCGAATGTATCATTGAGGGAAATAATGAAAACGAAAGAAATAGATACAAGGCAATCTTAATCATTCGCCATCATCTTGATGAGAGTCTTTAAAAATCAATATGTAACTATTGAAAATCCTCTAGACCTTTGGAAAGAGTTGAAATCAAGATATGACCACCATAGAATGATGCTGTTACCAAATGTCCAATATCATTGGAGGAATTTCAGGTTCCAGGACTTCAAGTCCGTGGAAAAATATAACTCGGCCATGTTTAAGATAGTTTCAACATTGAAAATTTGTGGTGAGGAAATAATTGATAAAGATATGCTAGAGAAAACTTTCTCTACCTTCTACACAAGTAACATATTGTTACAACAACAATATCGTGAAAAAGGCTTTGAGACATATTCAAATCTTATCTCATGTCTATTACTGGCCGAGCCAAACAATGAGTTAATAATAAGAAATAGTGAGATGAGACCTCCTGGATAACAAAGATGATTTTGATCATGAATAAGATGATCTTATGAAATATGAAATTTATGATTGCCTAAAATAACCAAGTTGATTTCGACATCAAGTTTTTTATGTTTGCTTTCATGCTTTCCTTTAGTTTTATCTGTTTGAATTTATTTTTACTGATATTGCTTTGAAATTAATAAAATAAAAGAATGCCTTCACTATAAAGTCTCATATATTCGTGGTGGATAGTGGATCAAGCCACACGATTCTAAGAGACAAAAGATATTTCATTGATCTTACACTAAAAAACGCCAATATAAGTACCATAGCAGGTATGGCCAATCTAATTAAAGGCTATGGTCAGGCAAACATATTATTGCCTAAGGGTACGCATCTAGAAATCTCTGATGCTTTATAATAACCCAGCTCTAAGAGAAGCCTATTAAGTTTTAAAGATATTCGAATGAATGGCTTCCATATCGAAACTAAGGGCGAAGGAAATAAATAGTTCCTTATAATATTTGAGATTGCCCAAGGCCATAAGAAAGTCCTAGAGACTATACCTGCAGTTTCTACTGGTCTTTACTGTGCTAAGATCAGTATGATAGAGGCTAATGCCACGGTAAACAAAGCATTTATCGAGAATTTCACCCTTTGGCACAACCGGCTTGGCCATCCCGGTTCGAACATGATGCGAAAGCTAATATCAAATACAAATGGGCACACATTGAAAGAAAGAAAAGTTATCCCTAAGAATCTCATGTGTTAGCATGTTCACAATGGAAACTCATTGTTAGGCCATCACCAGTCAAAGTGACTAAGGAAACAATAAATTTTCTGGAAAGAATACAAGGAGACATCTGTGGACCAATACACCCACCTTGTGGGACATTTAGATATTCTATGGTTCTCATTGATTCGTCCACAAGATGGTCATACGTAAGTCTCCTATCAACTCGAAATTTGGCATTTGCAAGATTACTTGCCCAGATAATTCGTCTAAGAGCACACTTTCCAGATTTTCCTTTAAAGTTTATATGCCTAGACAATGCTGGTCAATTCACGTCCCAAGCGTTTAATGATTATTGTATGAGGTAAGTGTGGAACATTCTGTGGCACATGTACATACACAAAATGGTTTGGCAGAATCATTTATCAAACGCATACAGCTAATTGCTAAACCATTACTTATGAGATCAAAACTCCCGGTCTCAGCTTGGAGACATGCGGTTTTACATGCAGCCGAATTGATTCACATTAGGCCATCTAATGAACATAAATATTCCCCATCACAATTAATTACGGGTCATGAGCCAGACATATCCCATCTTAAAATATTCGGATGTGCCGTCTATATGCCAATAGCACCACCACAGAGAACTAAGATGGGCCCTCACAGGAGGATGTGAATATATGTTGGATATGATTCTCCCACGATTATTAAGTACCTTGAGCCAACCACTGGTGATCTATTTAAGGACAGGTACGCAGATTGTCACTTTGACGAATCCGTCTATCCAACATTAGGGGGAGATAATAATAAGCTGGTAAAAGAAATTACATGGAATCAATCATCCATATCATGGCAGGATCTTCGGACTCAAGAATGTGAATTAGAAGTCCAAAAGAAAATACATTTACAAAAGCTAGTTAATCAATTGCCAGATTCCTTTGCTGACCCGAAAAGAGTGACTAAGTCATATATACCAGCTGTGAATGCACCAATTCGAATTGATGTTCAAGAGGGACACAATCAAGTTGCTACAGAATCTAAAGCGCATTTAAAACGTGGACGTCCAATAGGTTCCAGAGATAAGAACCCTCGGAAATCAAAGAAATGTGCTGAGAATGAATCCGTGGTTAATTCTGAGGTTAATGGAACCCCAGACATAAATGAACCGATGGTACCAAACATTGAGGCTCGGGATGCCGAGCTTCATGGTCCTGAAGTTCCTAATAATAATGAGATCTCAATAAATTATGTTGTCTGGAATACAATGGAATAGAAAGAATGTCGACATTAATGATATATTTGCATACAAGGTAGCACTTGAACTTATGGATATAACTGAGGATCCAGAACCTACGTCTATATTTGAATGCACTCAAGTTAAATTCTTTAAGGAAAAGAGATGTCTTTGGTCCAATAGTCCGCACACCCTATGATATTAAACCAATTGGACATAAATGGGTCTTTGTGAGGAAAAAAATGAACATAATGGAATCGTGACATATAAAGCACGGCTTGTTGCACAAAGATTCTCACAGAGACCAGGAATAGATTATGAGGAAACATACTCCCCTGTGGTGGATGCTACTACTTTTAGATTCCTAATAAGTCTGGTCATAAGAGAGAAATTGGATCTGTGGCTAATGGACGTAGTGACCGCATACTTATATGGTCCACTGGATAGTGAAATTTATATGAGAGTACCATATGGTATTGAGCTCAAAGATAAGAGAAGTTCTTGAGAACAACATTGTATTAAGTTGAATAAATCTCTTTATTGATTGAAACAATCAGGTCGAATGTGGTATAATAGACTAAGCGAGTACTTAGTGAAAGAGGGCTATAAAAATGACCCCACCAGTCCGTGTATTTTCATAAAGAAATTTGCTAAGGGGTTTGTAATCATCGCGGTGTATGTATAGGACCTGAATATCGAATATCTCAAGAAAGAATTCGAGATGAAAGACTTAGAAAAAACAAAGTTCTGTTTGGGATTACAGCTTGAGTACATTGATAATGGAATCCTTGTGCATCAAATGATATATACAGAAAAGGTACTCAAGAGATTTAATATGGACCAATCTCACCCATTGTATAGCCCCATGGTCATGAGATCACTTGATCTAAAGAAATATCCATTTTGTCCTAAGAAGGACGATGAAGAAGTCCTTGGTCCCGAAATGCCATATCTCAATTCCATAGGAGCTTTAATATATCTGGCGAGCCACACAAGGCTAGATATATCCTTTACCGTGAATTTATTGTCTAGAATTAGCTCATGTCCGACCCAAAGGCGCTGGAACGGGATTAAAAATATTCTTCATTACCTAAAAGGAACGAAAGACTTGGGTCTATTCTATACTAACCAATCCAAAGAAGGTTTAATTGGTTTTGCTGATGCAGGTTACCTTTCGGATCCACACAATGCTCGGTCTCAAACAGGTAATGTTTTTTACTCACGGTGGAACTGCCATATCCTGGCTGTCCATGAAGCAGACCATTGCGGCTACATCATCTAATCATGCGGAAATATTGGCTATTCACGATGCCAGCCGTGAATGTGTCTGGTTAAGGTTAATGACTCAGCACATTGTGGGATGACAGAAGGGAAACAGGAACCAACCGTCATGTACGAGGACAATGCAGCATGCATAGCTCAGCTTAAAGACGGATGCATCAAAGGTGATAGGACGAAGCACATTTTGCCAAAGTTCTTCTTCACACATGATTTGTAGAAAGCTGGAGAAGTTCAAGTACTACAAGTACGTTCAAGTGAAAATTCAGTAGACCTATTCACCAAGTCGCTTCCTACCTCAACATATAAGAAGCTAACTTATCAGATTGGAATGCGTTAACTGAAGGATCTTCAGGGATGTTCAGAATAGGGGGAGTAATGCGTGTTGTACTCTTTTTCATTCACCACGGTTTTGTCCCAATTGGGTTTATCTGGTAAGGTTTTAATGAGGCAACATCCAAAGCGTATTACAAGCTCTTACTAGTTCTGTCATCTAAGGGGAAGTGTTATAAACCGATGTGGATTGTCATCACTATTCGGTTCGGTCTGCATTAGTCCTTAACCGGTCCGTCACTTTCCTATTTTTATTAAGAGTAGTATTCCTTATTGTATTAGGATTATCTTTTATGTATTTTCCTTTACTTGTTAGGAAAAGGAAAACCCTACTTTCCTTTTCCCATTAGGATTAAGAAGTTTCATTTTCTCCTATGTATCAATCTTATATAAACGATACATGACCTATGGAATAATACACAAGAGACACACGAAATTCCCCATACTTTCTCTCTAGTTTACAACATGATAGAGTATTTCCTTTTATTACTAGGGTTTTATAATTAAATTGTATGAAACCTATATAAGGGTCTTTATTGTGATTAATAAGAAATAAGGTTCCAAGAATTAACCTTAATCTCCAAGAGAGACTAGGGTTAAGAGGAAAGCTTAGAAACCTTTCAATATAATTCTTGTGTGTGAACAAAGGTTCTTATCAATTTGGTATCAGAAGAACCGAATCATTCGATGGACTTGGAACGATTTTGGGGCAGCTTGCAACCGTACTGGAGCAGTTAGCTTCTCTTACCAAGAGAACCGCTTCTATTGAGGAAGCAGTGCTGAAGCATAGCTCTGCTATTGAAGCTCTCCAGAGAGATGTACGTGAATTTCTTAAGGGGACATGCACAGAGAAGAAGAAAAAACAACAAGCGACCTTAGAAATAGAGTTTTCAAAACAAAATAAATTGTTGCTTGTCGTTTCTGAGCTAGAACAGCTTAAACCCAAAGTGGTTTTAGAAGTTGCAGAGAAGAAGCAACTCGAGCTACAGATTTCTTCTAAAGAATTTTCAACCTTTGATTCTGCTAAAAACACTTTAGAAAATTTTGTTGATCATGTTATGTGAAAAAAAGTCTCATTGGTGGGTTTGAAGCATATATTCGACAATAATTTGTTAAAGTTCTATGAAGAGAGGACGACTATTGGAACTGACAAGAAGAAACGAAGAAGCTTTCAGATGCAAAGCAATGGTTGGAGCTTGAAGACAAGCTCCGAGTCGAGGAGGAGTGTAATGATACGTGCCTACGGTTAGATAGGTTTAGTTACGTTAGCAATTGTGTGTGAACAAAGGTTTATATCAATTTCCACCTGGAAGTGACGGAAGATTCATCATCTGAACTAAAACCGAGCTCGTCATCCCTTGAGAAACCTCCCCTACTATTACCATGCTTGTGAAATGGTGAACTTCCTCTTCTCTGTGCATTGTAACCAGCCTTCGACTCCAGAAACTGTTCATCTTCTGAAAACTCTTCAGAAGCAAAAGAAGATCGAGGTCCCTGTCACTGGGACCTCTCTGCCTCCAGTTTCGTCTATCTCATAATTATCAATATCATCCTCATTGTCAAAATCATCAAAACCAGCACCAGGTCTTCTGCTCCGGGCTCCTAGAGGAACATTACCAAATTCTTCTTCAGGATCTCTCAAACCATCCATGGAAAGGTTTTGATTCTTTCTACTAGAATCCGCTTATTCAAATGCAGCAACTTCTGCTCCATCTGATTCATTGTCATCAAAATCATAGTTCCAGGCAATGGAAACATCATCCCCCTTTACAATTGATATGATCATGGAAAGCAACAAATATATACGTTCATTGTTCGTATAGTATCTTCCAAACCACTAGGCTTCTATACGTTAACCCACTTGGAGAATGTGCTCAGTTCAATTACCGAACTCCTCGAAAAAGAATCAGATCAAACGGAGTTGAAATGAAGGAGTTATGCTATTTACAAGTTAGGTGATCTCCAGCTTACGCGAATTCAGACCTGTGCGCATTCAATGAAGAATTCTGATCAGACCATATTGAATTAAGCCACAAACCGAATTGTTCTACAATCTTGGTCCATCAGAGAAGCCCAGCAAAGTGAATTCACCCCAAAAATATCAAAGAAATACTCATTTTCGTCCAGATTCAAAGAGCATTTAATTATGTTGTGCACATTCAATGAAGAATTCTGATCAGACCATATTGAATTAAGCCACAAACCGAATTGTTCTACAATCTTGGTCCATTAGAAAAGCTCAGCAAAGTGAATTCAGCCCAAAAATATCAAAGGAAGACTCATTTTCGTCCAGATTCAAAGGGCATTTAATTATGTGTGTTTCTCTCTCTTACATGCAAAGAAAAGTTTGAATTTCAACTCCCAAGTTGTGCTGCATGTTGAGATTCTTTTATGGACAAAATTCTTGTAATTCTCTATATAAAGAGCTCCAAAATCATAAATAATAATAAGTTTTTTTTTTCAGTAAAAATCAGAGAAGTTTCTCTTTTGCAAGATATGATTTCTTGTAATTTTTGGAACTCCATGTTCATGGTGTGTCATATCTATATTCATGACTGTTTTAGATTTATCATAGATCCTTTCACAGATCTGTGTGGCGTCTCTCGATCCATCTCTCTATCCATTCCTTGTTGGTGCGTCATATCCAGCAAGCTGTCGATCCCCTTTGGTGTGTAATATCCAAAGAATCAATCCACCAGTAAATCAGGAGTCTTCCGCAGCTTCTGTGTCACCATTCACTCCACATCCTTTGATCTTTGAGGTTTCACAGTCTCTTGGATGCAAAGCTTATCCCTTCACCACCTTAGAGTACACAATCCTTGGGAGGATCATCTCATTTGGTATCAGAGCAACACTCTAAGTCTGGTTTTATCATTCTATCCTTCTTCCATCTTCTCACCTTTTCATCTTCTCTTCTTCCATTTTCTTTTTCTATTGTTATTTATTTTTGTCAAAAAAAATTGGGATGGAGAATTTTCTTTGGGTGTAGTCTTTCCTTTTTATGAACCAGATTTATGAGAAAATCATTTTTTTTAAGAGGGGGAGGATAATATGATCCTGGAAAGCAACAAATACATACGTTCATTGCTCGTATCGGATCTTCCAAACCACGAGGCTTCTACGCGTGAAACCACTTGGCGAATGTGCTCAGCTCAATTACCGAGCATCTCAAAAAAAGAATCAGATCAAACAGATTTCAAATGAAGGAGTTATGATATTTACAAGTTAGGTAATCTCCAGCTTACGCGAATTCAGACCTGTGCGCATTCAATGAAGAATTCTGATCAGACCATATTGAATTAAGCCACAAACCGAATTTTTCTACAATATTGGTCCATCATAGAAGCCCAGCAAAGTGGATTCAGCCCAAAAATATCAAAGGAAGACTCATTTTCGTCCAGATTCAATGAGCATTTAATTATGTGTGTTTCTCTCTCTTATATGCAAAGAATAGTTTGAATTTCAACTCCCAAGTTGTGCTGCATGTTGAGATTCTTTTATGGACGAAATTGCTTATAACTCTCTATGTAAAGAGCCCCAAAATCATCAATAATAATAAGTTTTGTTTTCAGTAAAAATCAGAGAAGGATCTCTTTTGCAATATGTGATTTCTTGTAATTTTTGGAACTCCATGTTCATGGTGTGTCATATCTATGTTCATGGCTGTTTTAGACTTATCATAGATCCTTTCAAAGATCTGTGTGGCGTCTCTCAATCCATCTCTCTATCCATTCCTTGTTGGTGCGTCATATCCAGCAAGCTGTCGATCCCCTTTAGTGTGTAATATCCAAAGAATCGATCCACCGGTAAATCAGGAGTTTCCGCAGCTTCTGTTTCACCATTGACTCCACATCCTTTGATCTTTGAGGTTTCACAGTCTCTTGGATGCAAAGCTTATCCCCTCACCACCTTAGAGTGCACAATCCTTGGGAGGATCATTTCATTTGGTATCAGAGCAACACTCTAAGTCTGGTTTTATCATTCTATCTTTCTTCCATCTTCTCTGCTTCCATTTTCTTTTTCTATTGTTATTAGTTTTTGTCAAAAAAAAAATTGGGATGGAGAATTTTCTTTGGGTGTAGCCTTTCTTTTTTTATGAACCAGATTTGTGGGTAAATCTTTTTTTTAAGAGGGGGAAGATGATATGATCATGGAAAGCAATAAATACATACGTTCATTGTTCGTACCGGATCTTCCAAACCACGAGGCTTCTACACGTGAAACCACCTGGCGAATGTGCTCAGCTCATTACCAAACTCCTCGAAAACGAATCAGATCAAACGGAGTTCAAATGAAGGAGTTATTATATTTACAAGTTAGGTGATCTCCAGCTTACGCGAATTCAAACCTGTGCGCATTCAATAAAGAATTCTGATCAGACCGAATTGAATTAACCCACAAACCGAATTATTCTACAATCTTGGTACATCAGAGATGCCCAGCAAAGTGGATTCAGCCCAAAAATATCAAAGGAAGACTCATTTTCTTCCAGATTCAAAGAGCATTTAATTATGTGTGTTTCTCTCTCTTACATGCAAAGAAGAGTTTGAATTTCAACTCCCAAGTTGTGCTGCATGTTGAGATTCTTTTATGGACGAAATTGTTTGTAATTCTCTATATAAAGAGCCCCAAAATCATTAATAATAATAAGTTTTATTTTCAGTAAAAATCAGAGAATTTTTTCTTTTGCAAGATGTGATTTCTTATAATTTTTGGAACTCCATGTTCGTGGTGTGTCATACCTATGTTCATGGCTGTTTTAGACTTATCATAGATCCTTTCACAGATCTGTGTGGCGTCTCTCGATCCATCTCTCTATCCATTCTTTGTTGGTGCGTCATATCCAGCAAGCTGTCGATCCCCTTTTGTGTGTAATATCCAAAAAATTGATCCACCGGTAAATTAGGAGTCTTCCGCAGCTTCTGTGTCACCATTCACTCTACATCCTTTGATCTTTGAGGTTTCACAGTCTTTTGGATGCAATGCTTATCCCTTCACCACCTTAGAGTGCAAAATCCTTGAGAGGATCATTTGAACAACCCTCTCTGTTAGTCCTTCTGTGAAGCGATGTTTTTTGTTCTCTAAGAAGGTATCCGGTGGACGCATGCAATCACAATGAAAACATGCCATGTTTCTTCAATAGTTTAAGAAGTTGTATCTGCCATAACAACAAGCAACATGATTAATTCCATGACATAAATTTTAACCAGTCTGGTTTTTTTCTCAGATTCGACATTTTCCCAGACAGTGTAGCAACTTACTCAGGCATTCCCATTAGCCTGGAAGGAGCTCTCTTTAGTCTTTGGTCTCTTTGCATCACACTGTAGGAAAATGGTGTTCTTTCCGAAATTCATGAAATCCCACCTAAGAACACAAATTAAGTGGTATCATCTCAGGATAAAAATCAAAAAGAGAACATAAGGCTATGTTTCTCGGATGCGCCTAGCTAGTGCTGGAAATTATGTTCCGTGCAAAATTTATGAATTGTTTTGCTGCCTTAAGAACAAATGTAGAAGAAGATTTATATATCACACCTAGCTTCATCTATAATTGTTGTGCATTGTTGCGTAACCAAAGCACTACGATCAACACCTTGGACTTAGAAGATTCTTTCTTAGTTCAAGCTAATAAGTAGAACAGGGACGAACTAAATGCCAAAACATGAGAGACTTACATCTATACAAAGCTCCAGGCATCTAGTTTCATGGTTCGTTAAGGTAAGACAGTGAAATAGGCTTAAAAAGAAAACCATGAGGTCATCAAAAGAGCAAGGTGTGACTTTGCGCAGAGCCAATCACCTTTCTTCATTTCAATGTCATCACGTCCGACACGTCGTTTAGGAGGTGGAGGTGACTGCTTCACTTTAAGGGGCGCTTTCTTGATAACTGGTGGAGTAAGATTAGGATCTATTGTTACACTGCTTAACTTTACAATCTCATGTAGAACTTTACGCACAATAGTCTTAACAGATTTTTTCTTCAGGAGACTTTTGTTAGTTACTTTATCATTCAATGGGTCAAAACCATACTTGAAAAAAATGCGCATGACGTCAATGGTTCGGGCCTCTTCCTCTGTGTTTGTTACCAAAAACCCTTCTCGCACGAGTTCCTCAAGCTGCAGCCTGCAGGAACTGCAAACCTGATATATGAATGAAAGTTATCATCATCTGAATAACCTATCGATAGTAAACCAATTACAAAATTTACCAGAGATCTTAAGTGGAAGAAAACAGTTAGATTAACAAAGGACAAATCAAATAGCTACAACCCAATACTCCAGCCAAAATAATGCGAACCGGATTTCTGAAGAACAGTAATGAAATCCCCTTGTATTATACTTGAATCAACGATTAAATCGTAGAGCCGGTGACCAAAAGCCTAAGAAAGAAATAGTATTATCGTGGAGGTATATTGTAGAGATCTTAATAAACTAGGAAAGTGTGACCACTTATTTTAGATGGTTTGGATACATTTTTAATAATTGTATTATTTGAAAAGATATTTATTAGAAATAATGTTATTTTCTATAATTACTTCTAATAAAATTAAATTAAATCATTAATATTTAGTGGTATTTTAGGTAAATCACGCATCAACTAAATCTTTTTTTCAAAAATTCATCATATTTTAATATAGTAGATGAAAGACTATATAGAACATATACAATGATGAGGTTTTACATAAACACACAAAAAATATATTTGCATTTTTTTTAATAAATAGAATTGTAATACATAGTAAATCCTTTATATATTATTTGAGAATCCTTTTAAAAAAATAACCTTACATCCATGTGTTATTGACATGTATGACATCATGATGTGTCATCACCACAAGCATTCTTAAATTCATTTTAGAAATAGCCTCAAATTACTATAATAACTACAAAATTTGCCATTAATAATTTAGTTCAAAAAAATCAAATATTCTTATTAAATTAATCATCTCTATCATTGATTACTAATATAAACCAAAAATCTCTCCTAATATTTCCTTATATAAAAGCCATAGAATTAGTAAATAATTTTTTTTTTTTGACAACAATATAAATGATAAGAGATAAAGCTTTAAAAGCAAGGATCCATCCAAGTTGGTGGAACTGAAGCTATATAGGTCATCGCTGTAGGGTGGACTCGAGCACTCCGTACCAGTTTATCCGCCTTTTGATTTTGTGCGCGTGGGATAAGCTCCAATGTGAAAGTTTCGTAGCATCCTCTCCATTCCTTAAAAGCGTCAAGATATTGTGAGAAAGCAGGCCAGTTTTCAGGGTTTAAAACCATCTTCACCACTTCAGAACAATCAGTCGCAAACGTCACATTACGTTGGAAGGTAGAGACACATTCCATGGCCCATAATAAGGCCTCCATTTCTGCATGTAATGAGAAAAGGCTAAAGTCCAAATTACAAGTAACATCATCCTCTCTGTTATACCCTCTTTACTACATAACCAGCCATTCCCTGAGAAAGAATTAGTATCCTTCCATGCCCCATCTACAAAACACCACCAGCCTTCTTTTTCTCGAGGGACCCGTGAGAAGGTCATAACCTTTGAATGAAGTCCTTCCTCCGCCCTTTGGGCCTCTTCCCAAAGTAAATAATTTAATAATAAGGATTTGATATTCAATTATATCCGATTAATTATTTTAAAGTCATTTAAATTTCTAGACTTTTTTATTTTTCTTTTGAAAGAAAAATTGAATTTATCATATGAAACATATAATACAAATATCTAAATGTTTTCTCATATGCTATAATTTGAATTTTTAAAATGTAGACAAAACTATTGAAAATGTACTTCATTTTTTTTTTTGTAAAATATTGTTGAAAAATCCAATATAAAAAAATCAAAATAATCACCAATTACATGAGTAAAAAATCTCATTTTGTAGACATTCAGATTTAAAAACTTATATTCAGTTTAAGTTTACTTTTTAATTGAAATATATAGGCTGTGATTGGTAAGGACTGTGGCTTTAGGTTGTGGCTGTACGCTGTTATCTGTATAAATTTTGGCTTTTAGAATTGTGATTTTTTTCTAAAGTCTAAAATTCTGATTTTTAAAAAAGATCAAAAAAAATAGAAGTGTTTAAAAAAAATGGCTTTAGAGGCTTTACACGGAATTTTAAGTTGTCTAAAGCCTAAAGTCTGATTGTTAAACATTTGTCTTTCATGGCTTTACAATACCACAAAGCCTCTAAAGTGTATACACCAATCAGTGCCATAATTTGACTGTATAAAATAAATTTATTAATATTTTAGTTGATCAAAATTTTATAAATAAAAATATAAAAACTGTATTTAATATTATTTTAGCTGTCTCATATAATTACATATATGCTTTCTCATATAAAAATCTATTGGGGTTTAATATTATTTTTTTTTCTACTTATCACAAAAATAAAACATGTATGATAGATTAGTAATTAATTTATTGATCTATTTTATTATGTAAATCATATTTTATGTTGTTCATCGATAAAACATTTATACTTACTTTTGTATTATAATTCATTATAAATTTAGATCATATGTGAAAACTTGATGAAATATTATATATAAACAAATCATTATTAAATTATACTCAAATTATATAAATTCATATATTCAGAAAATTAGAATACAAAATATCTATATAAATTTATACAATATTATATTATATATTTTATTAAATTTAACTTACAAACATATAATTAAACTCTATACTAGATAATTTGTGTTTTTATTATAAAAATTTTAAACAAGAAAAACTAAAATTTTCTAATCTATAATATAATTTTTAAATTAAATATTAAAATAATTAATAAATATTTCACCTTGCGCATAACAAATATTATTACCTAGTAGTATAGTACATGATAATATTCTATTTTATGCATGCTCATATAATAGAGGGATTGATCATTAGCAATACTAATTACCATGTGAATAAATATGTTTCCATTTTTGAAAAAGCAAATCATGTTAAACGTAAAAACAATTCTACTTTTTAATAGAATTATGAGATTTAATCAACTGATTGTATGCAATTAATGGTCAATTGTCATAGCGGAGAAATCTGTAGAAGGAACATCATAATCCGATGATGACTGAGATTTTTACGACGGAGGCGCTAGGAATGATACCCAAGTGACCGTGGATTGACGGCACCACGTCCTCTATTTTCCTAATTGTCATACCTATTTTAACACGTGGCACTTTGTTATCTCTATCTTATCTCTTTCATGTAGAGTAGGCTTTGAGATTAAGCTTTTGTTTATTATCCAAAGTATTTTGTACGTGGGGTTGGGGTCATCATTTTTCTTTACCCTATAACAGGCTTTTCTTATCAATAAAAATAAGTTGACAAAAAAAAAACTTCGATATAGTGAGTTTGTTAATTATGAAAATTTTATAGTTAATTTTGCCAATTTTTTTTTTTACTTCCATGTTCCTAAAAAGTATGTGGGCTTTTAACTTTGATAAACCCAATTCCATTACATTCTTAATCCCAAACAAATATAAAACTAATCATTATTCAAGTGTTTTCTTTTTAAACAGTTTGATGTTTTTTATTTTAGTTATGTTCTAAATTCTAAATATCTTATCATATATTAATCTAAATCCTTGAAGACGAGAGGAACAGAGTTATTTTTTTTCACAAATCTATTCTATACTATATAAAAGTTGAGGTTATAAGCCATTGAACACGTCCACCTAGGATTTAAAAAACTACATCCGATTGGTCCACATCAACGATT
>OVBI01002448.1:0-20168 GCA_900406495.1 Sisymbrium altissimum | reverse complement strand
GATTCTACCTAGCTGGATGCATCATGCTGTCCAGCTCGGTACCAAATTGGGCAGGTGATGCCAAGCTGGATGCATCATGACAGCCAGCTCAGTAGATTTGTGTCGAGCTGACTGCTCTGTGCTGTCCAGATCGACGTTCTCTGGCAAGTACTTGGAAAAACATGCATTCAGCTTGTGTGTGTCAGTCATCTCGGTAGGATTTACTGCCAAAACACCGAGCTGGCCGTCCTACAAGCTTTGTTGATTGCCTTTTACTCGAAAAATCATAACTTTCGTTGGTTTATCGGAAGAATCGTTCAAAGGACGAAATGATCAGCTGAACATGATGGAGAGATGTCAGTCAGCTTGGTATCACTAGCAGGTCTTGATGCTGAGCTGGCTGTCTTATTTCTTCCAGCCGATCATCCCATGTTCAACGATTTGCAAGTTCATCGATTCCTCGGAAAAACTCTCGAAATACAGTTTTTCTTACTTTCTTTGCAGAGTTATCGACAGAGTGGTTCGAAATAAACTTTCTCCGAACTCATATCTAAATATGGAAATTCTTTGTCGATATTTAAATATTTTAATCGTTAATTCCGGAAGTGTGGGTTTTGACCCCAACAACAAAGGAAGATGTATTTATTGCTTAGGGTCGTCTCGTGTTAACTGACCCAAAAGCCCTGGTAGACAACAGTCATTTGGGTCCTCTAGCTGCTATTGTCGAAGTTGATAAGGTACTTAATGAGAATTGTTCTTTATAGAGACCAAATGAAAAAAATTCTGTTATTGGTGATGCACTCGGTGAGAACATCCCATGGCCTATCACTAAGGTTTTAATGGCTGATTGCAAAGGATCAAAAACAAAACCTGCTGTAAGATTCTAAATATTCTCAGTCTTTAAAATTAAATGTTATTATTGGGATTTCTTTTGTGGCTGAATGATTTGTTGTATGGAATTTTCTATGTAGAGTGTAAGTACTAATAGCTCTAACACAATCAAGAATGATAAAAAGAAGTGCATCCTCTTAGATTGCAAAGGATACGGGAAAAAGGTTGCAGAAAGTCGAGTTTTCTCAACAAATCCAGTTGATGTACTTCATGGAGCCCTAGTAGGCTCCAATGCAAGCAAGGTCTGGGTTGATGTTCCTCTAATTGATGATGCACCATTTTGGATGACTAATTCAGAACTTCAAATCATTGCTGATGCTCAAGGAAGTATAACAGCTTGGCGAAATGACAAACTCCTTCACTTATGAATTCTCTAGTACTCTTGACGTTGGTCGTGTGTTTGTATTTATGATTTCTACTACATTGAATATTTGGTGTTCTGTTTATGTGTGAAAATTTTATGAGATAATGACTGAGTTATGAGCACAAGTTACGGCTGATTTATACAATGGTGGGATGATTTGTCAGAAATTTGGCTGAGTTGTAGATAAGAGACGATTGAGTTATGTTTTCCGACTGAGTTATGTTCTCGGGCTGGCTAACCTATGGAGTTAGTTACGACTGATTTACAAAAATCTGTTAAACTCAGCCTTATTACGGCTGATTTATTAACAAAAGATTAATTATTAGAATTGCATTCATTTGAGGATGAGTTATTTAACGATACGGCTGACTTAATATTACTACGGCTGATTTAAGCGAAAGATTAATTACTGAAATATTATTCACATGTTCGTTTGGGGGCCGGCTTACCGATATTCCATGTCATCAGCTCTTTTTTGCCATGTCATAATGGGTCATGTCTTCCAATTATTAGGGTTCTTCATCTATCTTCTTGTTCTTATTCTTCTCCATCTACCTTTTTCATTATTTTCATTCATCAGAGATCGGAGAGATCTTATGGATCCGGTAATTATTGTTTCTGGTAACTGGGTCAAGAAAAACAGATATGTATTCAACACCGACGGTAGAAGGTATAGAGTTGTGCATATAGATGAGAAAACAATACTAGACGAACTTTCAAATTGAAGGAGTCGAGCCATCAGATTCAGTTGAGCTACATGTTCTCGAATAAAGCTTTGAAAACAATGGTGTACGATACTCCACCAGTTTACCTCTCCAATACTTGGCAATTGCATATTTTTTTAAGCCTCAGAAAAATTGAACAGTTACGTCTTTGTGTGGAGTTTACGGAGAATGAAAATAGTCGGAATGACGGAGCGAGAGAGAAGAATAATAGGTTATTCAGGCTGGACATAATGTAAGAACTTGTCCAATATAGAAGTTTTGTATGGATTTTTGGTATTATGGCTGAGTTATGGATTTTGTTTACAATATGGCTGAGTTATATAATTACGATACGGCTGAGTTATGGATTTTGTTCATATAAGTCAACCGCCTAATGTAATATATATCACGGCGTTTCGTATTTTGGGGCGGGAAAATCAGCTGAGAAATTGATTTTCCCATCCAAAATACGAAAGGTCGCGATATACATTACACTTGACGGCTGACTTATAGAAACTTCATGGCTGACTTAGGTTTTAGGGTTTAAGGTTTAATGTATTACATTTAGAAAGTATATGATTTAGAGTCTCAACTGAAATAAAGTATACAGATTCAATTGAAAACACATTGTGTATGGTTTATTGTATATGATTTTGGGTCTCAACTTATATCTATAGGTAAAGTTTGAAGTGATTGTAAGACAACATATATCTGAAGATCAAGTTGGAGTCTTAAGTTGTAAATTGAAGAAAGTATACACATGGAGTTGAGTTATATTCATTTGATATTAATACAATGAGTTTAATTATAATTTCGTAAATATAAGTTAAAAAATTTTTAAGTCCTAAATTACATTTTCGACTATAGGGTATATTTGAAGTTTGGCTGAGTTATCTAAATGACACGGCTAAGTTATCTAAACGAAATGGCTGAGTTATAAATGACACGGTTGAGTTATCTAAATGAACTATCTGATTGGTAAATCACGTGAACTGCTTCATCATATCATCTCTTTCTTAAATATAACTTTTTATGTCTTAAATTACATTGTCAATTTTAGGGTATATATTGAGTTATTTAATTACGATACGGCTTAGTTATCTAAATGATACGGCTGGTTTATCTAAATGACACGGCTGATTTTACAAGTTAATTTACGGTTGAGTTATGAATTTTGTTTACAATATGGCTTATTTATGGATCTTCAGTACGTCAAACACTTTCTCCAACCGAGCAACATTAACTCTCAGCTCCAACATGTCTTTGTTCATGTCACTTATCACTGACTTCATATTGTCAATTTCTTCAACCAAACACTCGTTCATCTATTTGAGTAAATATCTCTGTTTTCAGAAATTTAACCAGATCTAATTATGACATACTTGTTGATTTCAAAACATGCCAAATAAGAACTAAAACTAGCCTTAGTATATCATTTTGCATAGTAATAAAACAATTTTCCTGGATTTTTAGTTGTTCCAGATGTAAATATACATGAGGGTTCACCACACCAACACTGTTTTGGTGTTTCTCTCTCCATATTCTCACCTTCCCTGTTTAATTTTTCTGCATCGAACTCCTATTAATTTCAACAAAAGTTGATACAGAACAAAATCGAAATTCACTTACCTGAAATGCATGATGAGATTGGGTTAGACGAATAAGATATTTTTTAAAAAAATTTAGAACCCTAATTGCAACTTTTGCAGAGAAAGATAACTTTAATTTTTACACATCTCGAGATTATAAACGTCTCGAGATTAAAAAGAACGTATGGCTGAGTTACATATCTCGAGATTATAAATGTCTCGAGAGTATAGATATCTCCACGCCTAATATATAAACACGAAACGCCGCGAGATATATTAATACGGCTGCAATTATCTAAATTAATACGGCTGAGTTATGTTTAAAATGATACGGCTGAGTTATATAACTCAGCTACAATAGAAAATAAACTCAGCCACAACATAATATGTAACTCAGCCGCAAAAGAAAACTAACTCAGCCACAACATAATACATAAATCATCTGCAATAGACGATTACAAGCAATTTGGAGAAGATGATATCAGAGAAGACAACATACTGGAGAAGACGATTACATGCAATTTGGAGAATCCGATATCGGAGAAGACAGTTTCAAAGAAGACATTTTCGAAAACAAAAATATCAATTGGGGAAGATGCTTGCGGAGAAGACGATTTCGACGAAGACGATATCGGAGAACAGTTTCACAGAAGATGATTTCGAAAGCAAAAATATCAAACGGTTAGCGTTTAGTCGACGAAAGAAAAAAATTATGGTTTGTTAATTACTGACGTAGATTAGAGTTATTAGTGACATGATTTTATTAATAATTTTATTTATTTTTTAATTTAAAACAATCTCAAATAAAAAAAATTAATTAAGAATGTTTATTATCATTTTCTAAAGGTGTAAAAGATTTGAATAATTTTTAAAAGATATATTGTATTTTAGTAATATATTATTTAGTTTCTTTCTTGTAAAGAGTCTCGGGTTCAGTCTTAATCTTCAAAAAACTGAAAACTTTATTCAGGTTTATGGTCAAGTTTCTCTCCGGGGAATTGGGCAATGGGATTCGGTAGAGACAAAGTTATGGGGATGTATAAAGTAGTGAGGATGTCTTTTTCTTTCCGGAAGACTAGGCATCAGGATCCTGTGGTGGAATGTCGTGTTCTCGATGTTCAAACTGGTGAATGGCGGGAACTGCGTACACCTCCTCATGTGGTCAATACGGGAAGCAGATCGGTCCGTGTAGATGGAAGGATCTACTTGTTACACATTGACACGCATTGAAAATTACTTGCCTTGGATCTTCATAAAGAAGTGTTCCGTAGAATCCCACTTCCGCGTACGGCTATCATCACGGTTGCAGCCCAGATTGTGAACCTTGAGGGCCGTCTCGCCATTGCAGTAACAACGGGGAATGAATGGGTACTTGAGATATCGAGCAAGGATAGAGAAAAACATGTATGGAGTAAGACTTACTCCATTAGTGTAGCCTATAGAGTTGTTTCCTGGGATATGTATAGAAGGTGGTTCACGCTGCTGGCGGTTTGTAGGCGAGGTAATCTTATCTTCCATGTCAATCAGAATAGGCTGTTCAAATACTATCCACGGACAGATGAGATTCGTTGTCTCTCTATAGAAACTTGTGTTATATCTCTCTACTCGGAAAATTTGGTGTCACTTCCTGCAAAACCAAGCCATCCGCATCCGGTAAATTTGGATTTTAAAACGAGGATTTCCAAATGCCGCTTATTTTCGACAAAGCTGACTTCTAGGCTATCCAGAGTTTTGCAATGGAATAATGAATGTAGGATACTAAAGATTCTGTTTACCTCTCTAGTAGTAGCTGGTTATATTTGGTCTCCTAGAAAGTAGTAGCTCCATACTTGCCAGCTACTTATCTAGTATTTAGTTATTTATTTTGCTAAGAACTCGTTTGCCTTCCTCTTACGATCAATATTTAAATTTATATGCAAGTGGATTCCTATCTATGGCATGCCCTGTCTCGCTCCAATCTTGCTGGGCAAGCAAATACAAATATACAATGCTTCACAATTCTCTACTTGTTTACGGGTATTGGACTACTTATGAGCAAATATTATGGTTTAATTTACTTTTGAGGGGTATTCACTTTGTTCTCGAAGACATTTATATGTTTAATTCAGTTTGTTTCCCGTAAGGTTATTCGTACATATGGATGCTATAATAATGGATTCACCTTGTGGTTTGTACGAAATCGATCCAAGAACTTTGTTCTTTCTCTCTCTATCAACCTCGCAATCTCTTGAGTAAGAAAATAAGAACACTTCACGAATTGTAGACCCGATGTTCACCACACTTTCCGATATGGAAAGCTGCTATATCTCATCGGAGCTGTTTCCAGCAATCACTAAGACCAGCTCAATAAGAGCTCCAGATTACAACATTAGTCTCTTCGCTATCTCTCTCTTTCTCTTGTTCGTCTGTAATAGAATGAACCTAGATGTTAGAGAAGAGAGAGTTGACCGAATCAGCTCAACGACTTTATACTCGGTCGTTTTACAAGAACCGGTTAGTCACAGACCAACTAAACCGAAACCTGATTCTAATTTTAACCGGATACAGATGTTGAACCGAAATACAAAACATGATTAAATGCAGAGACACAACCTCTTCAAAACTCCACCTTGTCCTGCATTTCAGACTTGTTTCCCGCATTCAGATTCAATTATCTCCACCTGCTTTACTTATGCAAAAAACCCCTTGCTCAACTTCCTTCCTGAGTAAACCTACTCAGCTTCTTTTCTGATCCCCTGAGCAAAACTCGCTCAGCTCCTGCCCATATCGAACAGAACTTAATTCTTCGACACTCTGAGTAACTCAAGAGCATCTCTCACCTTCTAATTGGAAGAACTTTGGTAAATATGTCCGCCGGGTTGAACTCCGTTGGAATCTTAATTACCTGAATGAAACCTGCACTTATCAAATCTCTGATGAAGTGGTATTTCACTCCCATATGTTTGGTCCTCTCGTGAAATACTGCATTCTTGGCCAGTGAAATTGCACTTTGAGAATCACAGTGTATTTTCACTGCCTCCTGTTTGAACCCAAGCTCGTTCATGAATCCTTATAACAACACAGCCTCCTTTGCAGCAATCGTGAGTGATATGTATTCTGCTTCGGTGGTCGATAGAGCCACCACCTTCTGAAGACTAGACCTCCAACTTATCGTGTTCCCACCAACTGTAAATACAATCCCTGATATTGACCGCCTCTTGTCGAGGTCTGCAGCGTAGTCTGAGTCACAGTATCCCTCAATAACAAACTCTCCTTTGTTCCTATAACAGAGCTTCACATCACTGGTCTCCTTGATATAACGCATTATCCATTTCACAGCTAACCAATGATCTTTGAGAGGCTTGCTCATAAATCTGCAAACAAGTCCAACTGCATACGCCAAATCAGGCCTAGTACCTATCATAGCGTACATTAAGCTCCCTACTGCACTCTGATATGGTATAACCTTCATCTTATCAGCTTGTTCCCGAGCTTCCTTTTCTGTAGCTGTTCTGAGAGAGAAATGAGCTCCCATTGGTGTTAGAACTCCTTTTGCGTGATCTAAGCCAAAATTTCCTAAGACCTTCTGTAAATATCTTTCTTGAGAAATGGTAAGAGTCCCCTTTTCTCTGTCTCTACTTATCTCCATTCCAAGAATGTTTTTGGCATCTCCGAGGTCCTTCATTTCAAATTCAGAACTTAATAGCTTCTTCAATTCTGTGACATATCTCTTACTCTTAGATGCAATTAAGATGTCGTCCACATACATCAAGAGAATGACATATGCTCCATCATTCATTTCTCCATAGTAGTCGAAGATATCATACTCACTCCTGGAGTAGCCAATCTTCAACATAAACTCATCGAACCTTGTATTCCATTGCCTTGGGGATTACGTGAGTCCGTATAGAGACCTTTTCAGTAAGCATACTTTGTCTGGATACTTCTTATCGACATAGCCCTCAGGTTGTTCCGTGAAGATTGTCTCATCAAGATAGCCGTGAAGAAAGGCTGTCTTAACGTCCATTTGCTGCAGTTCCATGTCGTGATGAACCACTGCAGATAACAGAAAACGAATAGAGACATGCTTAGCCACCGGGGAGAAGATTTCTTGATAGTCTACACCTTCTTTCTATGAGTATCCATTTGCCACTAAGCGAGCCTTGAACCTTGGTGCTTCAACTCCACTGATTCCTACTTTTCTTCTGAATACCCATTTACACCCTATTTCTTGTGATCTTCAACTCTGTCTACTAGAACCCATGTTCCATTCTTCTTAAGAGAGACTATTTCTTTATCAGCAGCACCTGTCCAGAGCTCGCTATCGGGATCTTCTAGAGCCTCTTGATAGCTTTGTGGTTCTCTTCTTCCTGCATCTTCTATTATAAGATATGCATATCCGGCAATGTCTTCGTCCTCCGCATATATTTTGTAGTCATCTAACTTCACAGGAGGACGAGTCTGTCTTCTTCCTCTGTCTCTGATCAGCTGGTAATCACTTAGGTCTTCCTGTTCAGCTTCTTCTGATTGCTCTGGCTGATCTTATTCCTCTGTCATGCTTGACTGAGAAGCTCCACCTTCATCTAAAGTTTTTTCTTCTTCTCGGTTATTACCTGCGAGATTAAAACTTATAGATTGATTAGTAGTAAGAGTATCATTTAAGTTTGAGATACCTGACTTCTCTTTTGCTATGAGATCCTTGTAGACAGTATCTTCTTTGAAGATGACGTTACGACTTATTAGACATTTCTGATCTTCTAATGCCCACACCCTGTATCCTTTCACTCCCTCTGGATACCCGGTAAAGATTCCTCTCTTAGCTCTTGGATTTAACTTTCCCTCGTCTGAATGTATATACACCAAGCACCCGAATCTTCTTAGATTAGCTATGTTGGGAACTGAGGAGGTCCATCTCTCCTCTGGAATCTCGAACTCTATGGCAGATGATGGTGAACTGTTGATCAGATAAACGGCTGTTGCAGCAACCTCTGCCCAAAACTTCTTGTCTAACCCAGATTTGCTCAAAATGCTCCTCACTTTGTTCATAATGGTTCTGTTAAGTCTTTCTGCAACCCCATTTTGTTTGGGCGTGTAGGTACAGGTGCGATGTTTCACGATGCCCTCTTCTTTGCAGAAGCTGTCGAATCTGAAATTGCAGAACTCCAGACCATTGTCAGTACGAAGTCTTTTGACTTTTCTCTCCGACTCGACTTCCACCATCTTCTTCCATTCTGTGAACTTCTCGAAAGCCTCATCTTTAGTCCTTAGAAAGTAGACCCAAACCTTTCTTGACCAGTCGTCGGTGAAAGACACAAAATATTGGCATTTTCCGAGACTGAATGGCACGTTAGGAGATCCCCATAGATCCGAGTGGATATAATCTAGTTTCTCCTTTGTAACGTGTTTGGCTGGACCAAAACTAACTCTGTGAGCCTTCCCTATAATGCAGTCTTCACAGAACTCCACGTTGTTGAGCTTGTCTTCATCTAGGCATCCTTTCTTTTCCAAGACTAAGAAAGCTTTCTGACCCACGTGACCTAATCTGCTGTGCCATAACTTTGTGTACTCGCTTACTTCTGAACTGTTAGCTACCTTTGTTGTGGAGTTACACGAGTCTGAGATTCTGGCATGGCCTTGGAGAAAGTATAGCGTGTCCCCTACCTTCCTCTTTCCTTTCATAATCACTGTGTAGCCTTTGACTACTTTCAGAATTCAATTTCCTCCCTTGAATTCACAACCCCTGTCCTCTAGAGTTCCTAATGATATTAGGTTCCTTCCTATCATCGGCATGTACTCATGAAGCACAAAATTTGTTCCATCGGAGTTTTCAAAACGAACTGAACCAATGCCTCTCACTTCAAGATATGCATTATTGGCTACACGAACTTTGCCTAAATCTCCTTCTTTTATCTCTAGAAAAATGTCCTTCCTTGATGTCATGTGAAATGAGCATCCTGAGTCAATGATCCATTCCTCCTTATCTGCTTCTCCTTGTGATAGATTTACCTCATAAGCGATCAACCCAACTAAGTCTTGAGCGTCATCTCTCGCCACTGAAGCTTCTCCTCTGTCATGGCTTTGAGTCCTTTGCTTGTTTCGATCAAGCCACTTGTAACACTGCTTCTTGTAGTGTCCCTCTTTGCCACAGATCCAACAGATTTTCTTCCTCTCCGCAGACTTGGATCTGGACCTGTTGAACTTGCCCTTCATGCCATTACTCGATCTTGATTCTTGCCTGCCCCGAAGATAATGACCTTCAGAGCTAGGTCTTGAACTTGAGATGACCTTGTATTCCTTTTCCTTTGACCTTGCAGCACTTGTGACCTCTTCGACTTTTATAACCTCTCTGCTGTATTTTCAAGTTTCTTTAAGTTGATCGTATCTTGCAGGGAGAGCATTGAGAAGAAGAACAGCTTGAACTTCCTCGGGTACTTCAATGCTTAAGTGACTTAATTCACCAACGGTCTTGAGAAAATCATCTATGTTCTCGTCAATGCTTCTGTGTTCTTTCATCTTAAACCCATATAGTTCCAATTGAGTGTGCACTCTATTCGGCAATGTCTTTGGCATGTATAGTGATTCCAGCAGAGCGCAGGTTTCTGCTGCGGTGGTGCATCATTCTATCTTTCGGAGTACGTGATCACCGACATTGAGAAAGATGGTGTTCATCGCTTTGTCACAGCGTTCTAGTCTTGCTTCTTCATCTCCGATTTGCTTCGCTTTCTTCACTGCATCTTCTTTTCCTTCGACATCCGTCGTCGCAGCTTCTAGATATTTCGCTGTAAGAACATCTTTCAATCCTGACACACTGAGGTATGCATAACATTCTTCTTTTCCATAAGGAGAAGTCGCCATTTCCATGGAACCTTTCGATGTCGACTTTGGACCCTGACATCGTCTTCTTCCTAATCGTGACGATTATCTTTGAGTCGAATCTTTTTGCTTACAACGCAGGCTCTGATACCACTTTGTACAAAATCGATCCAAGAACTTTGTTCTTTCTCTCTCTATCAACCTCGCAATCTCTCGAGCAAGAAAATAAGAATACTTCACGATTTGTTGACCCGGTGTTCACCATACTTTCCGATATGGAAAGCTGCTATATCTCACCGGAGCTGTTTCCAGCAATCACTAAGACCAGCTCAATAAGAGCTCCAGATTACTTGCCTAATCTCTTCCTAACTCTCTCTTTCTCTTGTTCGTCTGTAACAGAATGAACTTAGACGTTAGAGAAGAGAGAGTTGACCGAATCAGCTCAACGACTTTATACTCAGTCGTTTTACAAGAACCGGTTAGTCACAGACCAACGAAACCGAAAGCTGATTCTAATTTTAACCGGATACAGATGTTGAACCGAAATACAAAACAGGATTAAATGCAGAGACACAAACTCTTCATGGTTACGGTGACATTCTAAGCCCAACATTCTTAATCTTACGTGTCTTTATTTTTTGGTCAATTAACTCAGGCTGCCTAGTAAAACAAATGAATGGTCTATGGGAAATTTTTATATAACATTGTAATTTACCCTCATTACCCAAGCAAAACATTATGAGACAATACAAACCCCCATGGTCCACGACTGTTCTGCAGTTTTTTTTTTTGGCAAGTGTTAGAGAATATTTTTGGTATATCCCATTTCAAATTTCGTATAGGCCGTGGACCATATACACCCGTTTTTTTCCTCCAACACAAGTGACTCCTTGAGCACAGTCAACTCAAATCCTCAATATTTAAACCGTTTTAACTGATTAAAATTGATGTTGGGAAAAGAAGGAAAAGCAATAAAACCGACCGCATCAAATTGTGGAAACCCTCCCACCCAGTTAGAAGCTCTACGATCGAGTTAATTATAGATGCTTGATAAATGAACCCTCTGTTCCAGCCTGAAGCTCTCAACTTTCCCTCCCCCTTTTGATACGAAATTGAACCCCTAGAAAGTTAAATGTTCCTTTCAGAGTTGGGAATAAAGATGGTAGAACCTTGAACGAAAAAGAAGACATGATTATCATCATCATCGATGATTCCTGACTGGACTCAGCTCGCTGAAGAGAACTCAGCTGCACATGATCTCCCAGAACCTGGAGGACAGTTTCGATGTTGTTCATGCTGGCTCTCTTTGCAGCTCATGGTAATCCACATTTCCCTTTCCTGCGTGGACCAATTTACTCTCTTCCCGCGTTCGATCCCTTTTGTTCTACCGATTTCTTTATATGCCAAATGGAAATTGGTATAATGGGCTCTCCGATATCTTAATTAAGGCCCATGAAGAGCTCAAATTAGAGCCCATCATGGATGTCAAAATAACATAAAAGATGGCTCTCAAAATTTCGAAAAACAGAAGCTCTTACGGTTATAGCGCCACTAGAGCAGACAAGTTCTTCTTCAACAAAGGTGATTATTGGATTCTGTTTCTATCCAAATCGATTGAGAAGTTCTTCGTCTCTCTGTTTCAATCCAGATCGATTACGAAGTTGATTCCATGTTTCGTTTACTGTAATCGATTTCTATGGAGATTTGATTTTAGTAGATCGTCTTTGTTTTCTAGCATTTGATTGCTGATTTCGTTCGACAAGTTTCACTGTGAAAATCGTCTCTTCTTCCTCATTACGAAGTCGATTCCAAGTTTCGTTTCCAATAATCGATTTCTATGGAGGTTTGATTTTAGTAGAATCGGCTTTGTTTCGTTGAGTTTTTGTCTATGCAATCTAAGACCCGATCAATGTTGAGTTTAGCGCCTTTGGTTCTGATGAATTTCGAAATTCCAGAAAACTTTGACTTGACAGCATGGAAAATCTAGAAAACAATCAGCAAAATTTGGACGGATTGTTGGTATGATTCTTATAGCCTCCTTGTAATATCTGCTTCTACTTCTTACATTTTCTTCTCTCTCAAATCTGAAATTGACAACAATTTGGTTGACCCCCCCCCCTTTCCAAGAGGATGGAAATATGCTCCTAACACTTCTGAAATGTGAGTGTTAGTATTTTGTTTATGGTTTTACTCTTCACATACATTCTCTCATACTTTTTTTTTGAAAATCAGCTTTGTTGAACCAAAAACCCTCAAGGCGTGATCAAGAGTTTTAGGTTTGTGGGAAGAAGAGAATTTGAACAAAGATGTTTATTAATGAACAAAGGGAATCCGAATACAAGGGGGAATGTGATTGGCCTCGTCAAGTTTGGCGATGCCGATCACAAGATTTTTGCTATGCTTTTCTTCTATCTCCTCTCCAAGTTAAGGTGACTGCGTATTTATATGATCTTTTAGTCGGTCTCCCTCTTCTGATAAGATCATATCTTCCTAATATCTCGGGCCTTTTCCTTTTCCTCGCGAGATTGACGTTTATCCGTGGACCCGCCTCGGCAATGTAGGGAGCCGACTTTATGCCAAGGCGGGTTGGGCTCGAAAGGGGAATCGATTATGGGCTGGTGTGAATTCAGACGGGCCTTTTTGGGGTGGTGCTAACCAGGCCCCCAACAGTAAGTCCCCCCCCTGGCTCGTCGGGCGAGACCCTACGATTGAGCGCGGCGTGCAGAAGATGGGTTTTGGTCTGGAAGAATTCGCATCGGCGCGTCGTCAACAATTTGCATCGATTAGTGTGAGAAAGACGAAACGTCACGTTTCCGCGGATCTCGCGAAGATATTTCTCGAGAACCTGAAACGTCCTTTCATTCACCACGTGCTGCGCAAATGACGCGTTTTCGCCAGGCGTGACGAACGAGGCTAATGATTACAGAAAGTAATCATTCCGCTTTATCTTTGGAAAGATTCGCACCGCATCCAAAACATACGCGCGTGGGTCGCGATGATTGTTCCTTGATTTGCGTGCACCCCTGTTCTATAAATACTGGCACCCCTCTCCTCATTTTAGTTTTTCACTTCCGAAAATTTACAAGGTATGCCTCTCCTCTTCTGTCTTCTCCCTCTTGTTTTGTTCTTCGCGTTCTTCGTTTTTCATTTCGATTTCCATTTACGTTCGTTTCTCCGGGGAGATAGTACCGTCGGATACTGCAAATCGTTGGTTTCAGTCGCGTGTTCATAGATTTCTCTGGGGATTTTGTTGAAATTCGTCCGGGTTCTTCGTGCCTTGCATCCTCAGATCTTCTCCGATGGCTGATTTGGAAAAGAACATTGTTGTTGACTCCGATGCGACGACAGCAACTAGCTCCGGCGGCGGCAGGGAGCCAAGCGCAGGATCGGATGGCTATAAATCCGCCGCGGCCACGAATTCCAAGGCCGAGAGCTCGAATGAAGACTACGAGGCCGGAAACATCGTAATACTCGATCCGCATGGGGTATCGAGGCTGAAGAGAGGTCAACGGGGCCCGAGATTTGCTGGTAACATGTTCAACGTGTGCGCGTCGAGGTCGACGCGGCAGTCTCTAAACGCGTTGAACACGTACTGCAAGTTCAAGGGGAAGATCTCAACGAAAGGCCGTGGGACGCCCCGGAAGGGTACCTCTGCGTACTGGAGTGTTTCTTCACCGAGGCGAATCTGAGGTTTCCTCTGCCGCGGCAGATCATCGAATACTGCAGTCGACGAGACATCGCTTTCTCCCAGTTATCGCACGCCGGGGTGCGCGTCTTGATGGCTTTGATCAATCTGGCGGCGAAGGAAGACCTTCCGATGTGCGTGAGGATGATAGAGGAGCTATCATCAATACGGAAAATCTCGGGGGAGTAGAGTGTCGGGTCGTTTTATATTCAGCCGCGCCAGAATCTGAACATTGTCATCGAAAAATCGACGTTGAAGGTTCACGACTGGCGTGAATTCTATTTTTTCGTGAAGAAAGACGCGATGTCGATGGCCGACCCCGACTTGCCGAGCCGGACTGGGTGGAACATAGCGATGGGTAGATATTTAGATCACGCGATGCTATGATGATGCTTGTTTTGAGTTTTCTAATATCGTGCGTCTCTATCATTGCAGATCCATCGCTGCCGATCACAGGTTTCCCAGAGGGTTATTCTCACGGGTCGGCGAGGATAGCAGAGCTAAGCCATCGCGAGTGGCCATAAGCTTCCGAGGCGAAAGCGAAGCGAGCCGGAAGTAAGTTCCTTGTACGAATTCCATTTTGCCGATTGGAAAGTAGACTAACCATCCGTGTTACGATTGCTTAGGTCGTAAAGAAAAGGAGCCGTGAGCCAAGGTTAAGAAGGGAAGTCAATCGAGGATGGGGCTCAAAAAGAGGGATTTCACATCGTTCGCGGAGGAGCTCGCCGAGACTATGGTGAAGGCCTCGGGAGAAAAGAGGCCTCGCTTAAAAGAGAGGGTTGTCTCGAAGGACGAAGCGGAGGTGGGCAGACCGTCGACGCAGGCGAGCGCGACCGTGGTCCCAAAGGGAGAAAAAGTCGCGATCCCGGAGGTATCGAAAAAGGCCGCTCCCGATTCCGCGGGTACGAAGAGCGTCGATCCGAAGGGGCCGAAGAGGGCCACCGTCCAGACGGCAGGAGGAGACGCAACGAAGGTGGCTGGCCCGAAAACGGCCGGTCCTGGTGAGAAGCCGGCGGGAATAGGTGATGGTTTTGAAGGGAACCGTAAGCGGCGCGAGGACGTCGACCCGGAGATCGGCGAGGCCGCTGCCCCAAAGCGGGAGGGCAAGAAGGTCGTGACTGACGATCCTGCGGATCGTCGGGGACCCGAGGGCGTCGCTGCTGGAATAGAGGTCGAGCGAGGCGATTATCCCGATGTCGAGGCCGGGAAAAGCTACAGGAAGGTCCGGGTGCTGAAGCCGTATGCTTTTGAATGGCGCTATCATGGCGACGAGCCGCTCACTAGTGATCGACAATCGTGTGCCGATCTTATGTGGCGGATGAGGACCAAACCGATGGAAAAACCGGAATACACCGATCTCGTCTTTCCCGAGGACTTTGAGGAGAACGCGTTGAACCATATTCGGGTGAGTACCTTGTTGGTCGATCGTCCGGTTTCTGGAGGAGTAGGATTGTTTTAACGCGATGAACGTTTTTGCAGGCCTTGAATTCGTCTGCGCGTTCGGCGAATAGGTATAGTGCCGCGCTGAGAAGATCTCGGAAGAACGAGGCGGAGCTTTCCGAAGAGATGTCAGCTCTGAAGGAGAAGTTGAAGGCTGCGGAGAGTCGAGGAGATGATTCTCTTCGAGCCAAGGTGGACAAGCTTCGGGCGTCGGAGGCGAAAGGGAAGGCCGAAAGGGAGAGCCTGAAGGCTTCGAACGAGGTTCTTGCTCGGGAGAGGAATGTTCTTACTGCCAAGATGGCCGAGGGCGAGGCGGCCAAGGCTGCCGCGATGCAACTCCATGCGGAGAACGAGGATCTCAAGAGAAGACTCGCTGCGGAGGTTCAGGCCACGGAAGAGAAGAAAATGCTCTTAAGGGCTAAGGAAGAGGCGGAGGCCAGGTTGGCCGCGCAGATAAAGAGAAATGAGGATCTGTCTTCGCGGTGGGCTGCCGATAGGGAGCGTTTGCTCGAGCGGGGGGAGCGCGGTAAGGAGGAAATCGTGGCGGCGTATGCCGCGGTCACGGAAAAGATGAAGAGCTACGTGGCGCAGCGTTCGGAGATAGAGGGTATCCTGACGAAGCTGGCTCAAGCCAAGGGCGGGCTCGCTATTGTGCGTCACCTAAGGGAGTGCGGTTGGGACATCCCGGAGTACGTGACGTCGCAGCTCGTCGATAAAGCTAGCGCACTAGAGGAGAAAGCCCAATCATACGACGAGATTGAGTTTGCTCAGGGCGAGCTGGACGAGCCGGCAAAGACTATATCGGCAGCCGCGGCGAAGGGTGTCGGGACGTCGGTAGCAGGTGTGTCGACGCCGACAGTGGAGGAGAAGAAGACGACATAGTTCTTCCTTCTGCCTTTTTTTTTTTTATTCCAAGTGTTTGGTTTGCGACGAGGTCCCTTTGTAAAAACTCGTGTTTTCAATTTGTGTTTCTAATATAAAAATTTTGTTGGCAAAGATCTCGTTATAATTATTGTTTATTTTTTCTCTGGCGACAGATTGTTTTGAAAAAAAATCGCGTCGGCAAATCGAAGAGACTTGTATTAGGTGGGGTGCGAGGCTTAATTGTGCTCTTTTGCGGCAAAGGCTTATTTGGGCCCGGCTTACGACAGCAAGTCGACGCGAGGCTGTGATTTGTGACTTGTATCCTCGTGTGACTTGTATGTCTCTCAATGTTTGGACGCGGGTGTGCGGTAAGTTCCGACTTATTTGACCCGCGTAACATTGAGATGGAATGCGGTGAGTTCCGGCTTCGAAGTGCAGATGTTAGTCTGCGTCGTCTAAGTTGACGTATGCGAGTGAGTTCTCGGCATATTAATAGTGAGTTCGGACACTTGGCCAGAGTGTCGAAGTAAAATATGAGTTCAGAGAAAAGGTCGATTAGGATTTTATTAGATTTGTGGTTGGACCTAAGTATAGGCTGCTTACGTACCCGAAAAGGGATCAAGCCATTCGTAGTTCGAACATACACTGGAGAGAGTTTTTTTTTTTGGGCGTCAAGACTAAAACGTAACGGATTGGGCGCGGGGCCTAATGGTAGTACCGTTTAAGGTTGTTGGCGTTCCACGATCGTGGGATGGCCGTGCCGTCCATTGTAACAAGCTCGTAGGCGCCGGGGCGAACAATGCGAGATACCAAGTAAGGACCTTCCCAATGAGCCCCGAGCTTGCCAGCGCGGTATTCCTTTGTGTTTTCGAAGACTTGGCAGAGTACGAGGTCTCCTTCATTGAAGTGGCGATTGCGAACCTTCTTGTTGTAGTATCGAGAGGCCTGTTGTTGGTAATTTTGCATTCGGAGAAGTGCCTAGTCGCGGGTTTCTTCGATGGTGTCGATGTTGTGGAGAAGCATTTGGTCATTGATATCGGGGTGGAGCGGCAAGTATTGACGTCGGAGCGTAGCTACGTTTGCCTCAGCGGGGGCCATGGCTTCGCATCCGTGAGCGAGCGAGAATGGTGTTTTACCGGTAGCGCTGCGTGGGGTTGTGCGGTGAGACCAGAGCACGCCGTCGAGCTCGTCGGCCCAGACTCCCTTTTTGGCTTCGAGTCGCTTTTTGAGGCCGTCGAGGATTGTTTTGTTGGTTGCCTCGGCTTGTTCGTTACCCTGAGGGTAACGTGGAGTGAATTGGTTCAGTCGGATGTTCCAGCGGAAACAGAAGTCCTTGAATACTTGAGAGTCGAACTGAGCTCCGTTGTCGGTGACTATTTCGTAAGCTAGGCCGTGGTGACATATGATGTACTTCCAGACGAAGTTTTGGACGTCTTTGTCCTTGATGAGTGCGTATGCCTTGCCCTCCACCCATTTAGTGAAATAGTCAGTCATAATGAGGAGGTATTTGCACTGACGTGAAGCGGGGAGCGGGCCGACGATGTCCATTGCCGAGCGCATGAAGGGGTAGGCCGGGGCGGAAGCGGAGAGGAGCTCGGCAGGTTGGTGTATCATTGGCGCGTGCCGTTGGCATTTTTCGCATTTGGTAGCGTATTTCTCGCAGTCTGCGACCATGGAGGGCCAATAGAAGCCATGGCGACGAATTTTAATGGCAAGGGCGCGGCCGCCGGCGTGGTTGCCACCCGCACCGTCATGGGTTTCGGCGATGACTCGTCGTGTTTCGTCGCCGTGAAGACAGATGAGGAGTGTGCCGGCAGCGTTCCAGCGGAAGAGGTCGCCATTGATGAGTGTGTAATGTGCGCATCGTGCTTTCAGGCGGCGGGTGGCCCAGCGGTCGGAGGGCGTAGTTCCGTCAGCGAGATAGAGGCGGATGTCCTGACGCCAGTCGTTGTCTGCGTCGGTTGCCGAGGTGTCCATGTGGTCGTCGACGTCATCAAGGTCTTGTTCGTGAATGGCGTAAAGGCCCTTGGGGAGGTCGATGCTAGGGTTTGGTATGTTAGCGATCGGGATGAGGCGTCGGAAGTTGGGGTCGGTTGCCGAGCCGAGGGCCGCGATTGCGTCGGCCGACGAGTTTTCCTTGCGCGGAATCTTGGTGAGGGAAAATGAATCGAATTCCTTTGCGAGGTGTTGGACGACTTGGAGGTAAGCGTCCATTCGTTCGTTCTTCGCCTCGTATTCGCCGCTGAATTGGCTTGCGACGAGTTGGGAGTCACAGAATGCGTTGATGTGTTTGGCTCCTATTCCTTTGGCGAGGCGAAGGCCTGCTATAAGAGCTTCGTACTCTGCTTCGTTGTTGGAAGCGGGGAAGTCGAGACGGAAGGATTGTTCGAGGATCTCGCCTGTAGGGGATTAGAGGAGGATGCCGACGCCGCTGCCTTGCCGGGAAGAGGCTCCATCGACGTGGAGTGACCATGTTAAGGGCGGGGCGTCGTCGGCTGAGAGGAACTCGGGGGGGATTTCGATGAGGAAATCTGCTAAGACTTGAGATTTTGCCGATGTGCGGGTTTTGTAGTCGATGTCGTATTCAGAGAGTTCCACTGCCCATTTAGCCATGCGTCCGGATTGGCTTGGACTATGCAAGATGGTGCGGAGTGGGTGGGTGGTCAGGACGGTGATCGAATGTGATTGAAAGTAAGGGCGGAGCTTCCGAGCCGATGTGACGACGGCGAGGGCAAGTTTTTCCAGAATTGGGTATCGAGTTTCAGCACCGTCGAGGGTTTTACTGACATAGAAGATAGGTTTCTGATCGCCGCGATCGTCGCGGACGAGGACGCTGCTGACTGCCGCGGCGGAGACGGAGATATAAAGGAAGAGGGTTTCGCCTTCTTCGGGTTTCGCAAGGATCGGCGGTGTGGACAGGTAGGTTTTCAGTTGCGTGAAGGCGTCCTCGCAGCGTTGGTCCCATTCGAAGCGTTTGTTGCTGCATAGGAGTTGGTAGAATGGGAGGCACCTGTCCGTTGATTTAGAGATGAAGCGGCTGAGGGCGGCTATGCGACCAGTGAGGCGTTGTACTTCTCTTGTATTCTGGGGTGAGGGCAAGTCGATAATCGCGGTGATTTGTTTCGGATTTGCTTCGATGCCGCGGTGTGTTACGAGGTATCCGAGGAATTCGCCGGACATGACACCGAATGTGCATTTGGCTGGGTTGAGTTTCATGTTGTATTCGTTAAGGATGTCGAAGCACTCGGTCAAGTGGACTAGGTGTTGTTCGGCGATGAGGGACTTGACAAGAATGTCGTCTATGTAGACCTCCATGGTTTTGCCGAGTTGGAGGGCGAACATCTTGTTGACGAGTCGCTGGTAAGTGGCGCCGGCGTTTTTGAGGCCGAAAGGCATCACCTTGTAGCAATAGGTGCCGCGGTCAGTGATGAAGGCAGTTTTTTCGCGATCCTCTGGGTGCATGAATATTTGGTTGTAGCCGGAGAAAGCGTCCATGAAGGAGAGAAGTTCATTGCCGGCCGTAGCTTCGACGAGGCGGTCTATGTGAGGCAACGGAAAACTATCTTTGGGGCATGCTTTGTTCAGGTCCGTGAAGTCAACGCAAACACGCCATTTGCCGTTTTTCTTCTTGACGATGATGGGGTTAGCGAGCCACTCCGGATACTTGACCTCGGCGATCGATCCCGCGGAGAGTAGTTTNGAGCCACTCCGGATACTTGACCTCGGCGATCGATCCCGCGGAGAGTAGTTTTTCGACCTCGTCATTGACGGCGCAAGCTCGCTCGAGGCCTAATTTGCGTCGTTTTTGTTTGATAGGACGGAAAGTGGGGTCGAGGTTGAGCTCGTGGCTGATGATGGTC
>OVBI01002447.1:0-20169 GCA_900406495.1 Sisymbrium altissimum | reverse complement strand
TCTGATCACCAGCAAGAGGAAACCGCAGACGAGCAACCTGATCAGGCTCCAAAGCGTGGAAGGAAAAACGAGGAACCTGCTGGGGCAAAAGAACCGCAGGAAGGTTTACATGATCATGGGTGGATCTCAATACTACCCAGACACTATTTCTGCCCTCAAGCTCTATCAAAGACAAGAAGAAACTGCTAAAAAACTGGCCACGACCCGCTCCCCCCGACAACTTCCAAATCACATTCGAAGAGGAAGACGCAACTGAAATCCAGCATCTCCACAACGATCCACGCGTGGTTCAGCTGGAAATAAGCGACATCAATGTTGATAGAGTCCTAATCGACACTGGAAGTTCAACCGATGTCATCTTCCGAGATACTCTCCGAAGAATGGATGTCGATTTCTCTGAAATCGAGCCTACACCAAAACTTTTGACAGGTTTTACAGGCGAGACTACCATGACCTTGGGGAACATCCGACTCCCTGTCCATGCAGGAGGAGTAACCAAGGTCGTAAACTTTGTGGTAGCTGACCATCCAGTTATCTACAATGTCATCATGGGGATACATTGGATAAACTCCATGCGAGCCATCCCCTTAACATACCACCTATGCCTGAAATTCCCCACGAAATCAGGCATAAAAACTGTTTGGGGAAGCCAAAGGGAATCCCGAGTTTGTTTCTTAGCTGAACACAAATTCCGGAAACTCCAAATCTCTGAGGAAGCCCCCAGCAAACGAAAAAAAACAAAGCTGACCAAATAGGCTTCTGTCCAAGAAACTCCCAAGGAAGTTTCCGAAAAAGGGACTCAACAAAAAGCTCTCACAACTGAACCACAAATTCAGGAAGCCAGATCTTCCGAGGCATCAAAGGATGCACCTGAGCAATCCCAAGCTCAGGATATAGAGACTTAGTTTTCATCCTATCTCTAAAAATAATGGCCAGCGCCATTACTTCGAGTTTAAAACTTCGAACAACTCAAAAGTCTTGCCGCTAAAAAACAAAAAAAAAAAAACGAATCCAAAACAAACTGAACTACGAGACAGCTTGATCCTCGACAATAGGTCTGTAGGCAACCGACATTCGGTGCAGCTGTCCCCCCAAAACAAAAAAGGGGGGAGTGGGAGTGTATACACACTCATCGCTCATCCATGCTACCACTTACAGTTTCAAGAATCCCAAAAATCGAAAACTTTGGCATCTAAAGGAGTCAACAAGTTCCGAATTCTGAATGCAACGAGTTCCGAACTTAAGAGAATTTTTGAGTTTTTACGATAATTCAGAACTCTAAAAGATTCAAAGAGTCTAAAGAAGTTCTGGGTTTTTGGAAAAAATCTAGGCTTCAAGTTAAAGTTCCGAACTCCAAGCAATAAAGGACTTCCGATCTCTTGTTCTCCAGAACAATCACCTATGACAAACTTTCAGATCAGTTCTCGATAACTAAACTTATCAGACTTAACATTTCTCCAAACTTGCGACCATTGCTGGCCCCAATGGACGAAAATCATATCCAACCAACTTTCTATATGAAGGTAAGGTTCAGCAACGTCTGTGCACGGACATATAACAGCGCGCTATATAAATCAGGTTAGGTATATCCTAACTTAACATCCGAGAGGTATATCCTAGACGATGTTCTCAGGTTTGACTTTGAGAGAGGCATGCCAGCAGGTAAAGACTCGCACGGCCTTAATCCTCATAGCAAACTCGCTAACCCAGTAAGCGCTCAACCTGGCACACTGGTCTTCAACATCTCCGAAACAAAATCTAGCATACCACTAGACGAGATTATAAAGTGTTTCAAAAAGTCAAAAAATGGGAAGATAAGTCGAAACAACGCAACCCCTAAAACCAGACGAACGCATAGCTTAGTTTCCGAAACACTAACCTATCGTAAGTCCAGCCAAAACACTTCCAAGCAGCGCTGGCACAACATCAGCAACACCTTATGCAAACGCTAGGAACAAATGATTGAGTAAAGACTTCGAACTACTCTAATCTCCTGTAGCAAGCAATGAAGATCCTATTCATGCTCAAACGAGAAGCGAGCCAACATTAAACCTCAAAACATGCATAAGACAACAATTAAACTGCATAAAATTAAGAAGGTTTAGTACAACCATCGGGATGACTCCCGGCCAAATGAACAAGCCCACACAAAGGGCATACATAATCAAGTCTTAAAAGAAAGGCTAGAAGCTGGCAAACTACAAGTTAGGAGATCCCTCTAATCGCAATCCTCAGATCGAACTTGCGAAACGAACTCTGCAAGATCCGGGTTGTTAACATTCGACCCCGAAAAGTCGGAGATCCCAACTTCACTAGCAGTTTTCCTCATTGAGTCAGTTCCGAAAACTGGAACAAGGGATTGAGCCAAGGGAGAGGCGACCAGGTAATCTCTCAGCGTTGACATCGTGCGCTCAAAGTTGACCTTCGTGTTAATCAACTTAGCTCTCCCTTCATGAACAACCCTCTTGTAGTCCGCGATCTCGGCTGGATCACCGCGATCAAGCATGTCAAAAAAATCCAAGTTGGATTTCACCGACTCAGCCAACACTAGCTCTTCACGAGCCTCTTTGATCTGGTTTAACACAACCATAACATGATCGCTCTTGACCCGATATTTCTTCACCAAAGATAGGCGCTCCTGAACTGCAGCCTTACGCATCTTTCGATCATGCGCCTTCTTCTCTTCGATGAGCTCAGCTCTTACGCGATCTAGCTCCTCAGCATGAGCGGCTTTGACCATTTCAAGCTCGTTTCTCAGACGAGCAGCCTCCGTGGCATTCTCCTCAGCAATCCTTTTCGATTCTTCGGCTTCCTGCATCTAGTAGGCATTCTCAACTTCGTAACCACTTGCTATATCTGTGATATGGGCAAGGAGCTGAAGAAACGTGGAAAAATTAGTCAATAAGGGCCAGAACATTGACAAAAATAATTCGATAGTTCTTGTCTTACCCCAAAGCTGCGACGAGCGACTCTGTCAAAGGGGCTGTTCCTCCGGAAGTCGCTGGTAAGGACGGTCTCCTTTCCTGGACGCTGGAACAATCTAAGAAGCTCGCTCGGATCATGAATCTGACCGTCCATAATGCACTGCGGGGCGTAGAAGTCAAACTCGGGAACCTTGCTTTCCTTCTTCTTCTTCTTCTTCTTCTTCCCATCAGAAGAAGCCTTAGCGGACTTCCCTTGATCCAAGGCAATATCCTTGCCTTTGTCCATGACAATCGGACACTCCTCTATAGCGGGTTTCTGCCCCTCTTCGAAACCATCTTCAGTACAAGGTTGGGGAACAACTCCCCCAGACTCCACAAATTTCTTCTCTTGCAACTTCATCTGGCCACCAATTGATCTTGCGTTGATCATCTTCTCCAGAGGTTTGGATGAATAATCGAATAAGTCTAACTTTTTGTCTCGAGACCTCGCAGATGCAGATCAGCGATACGACAGATGATCCCAAGAAACAACTCTCGGAGAGATCAGCGCGATCCAAACTCTGAAAAGGTCTGGCGGAATATCACCAAAGTAAGGAGGATCTGCGAAACAAGAACACAAGAACATAGTTAGCATCCTTAGCAAAGACTCAGCACATGGGAAATCATCAACTGCCCCAGCCAACCAAGAGTTAGCTACCAATGTCCGACCACAGCGTTATCATCTTGTTGATAAACCAGGGTTCGATCGAAGACGTATTGACCTCGACGAAAAAGAAATAGTTACGCCAAGATTCGTTTTTGCTAGGATGGTCAAGGAAAATCATCTTGCCAGATTTTGGCGTGACATAATACGATATATCCATCCTAGTTCTCTTGAGGTCAAGAAGTCCCTTAATATGCCACACTCCGATGTGAATGTCACGCTCAAGGCACAAGGTTATCATTCCCACCAACACCCTTAACCCTCTAGGGGATATCTGACGCATCGGCAAACTATGTATTGTAAGAAATTGCAACACCAGTGAGGGGATCGGAAAGGTGAGGAAACAAGAATCGAAATACGACTCGAACACAGTGAAACAGCCGGGAGGAGGTTTATGACAACGATCCTCCAGACCATGCACCACAAGTTCAACCCCTGCAGGGAAATGGAACAATGATCGGAGCCTCGCCATACTCTTTTCCCCACATTAGTTAGTGCATGTGAAGTCAATACGCTTCTTTGTTCTAAAACATGTCGAAGGATCAACATCAGGAAACTTCTCGCGTAACAACTCAGCTTCCTTCTTTATAGAAGACTTAAGTACAAATTTCTCAGCAACACGCGGGACCGCAAACGATCCATCGTGTTCCTCGAGCTTTATACGAATGCCAGAGGCATTCCATGTGGGAACAGAATCTGCATAACCAAAGCCATGTTAACTCTCGCCAACACTAGGCGCGTCACCTTGGTATATCACGGAAGCAATGTCTTCCCAGTGGATGTTATTTTTTTCAGATATTGGATCAAACGCCATGCATTCAACAAACTCGAAAGCGTTCTTCGTGTTCTTCTTTGTTTTATCAAAAACCTAGAGAGAGAAAGAAGAGAGAAGGGAGAGAGTTTTTACCTAAAGAAATGGTGAGTTTGTAAGAATGAGAGAAGGGGGAGGCCTTTTTTTATAGAGGATGAAAATGGGTCCCGTAAACAGTACATGAGCAGTAAATGAACAGTACACGAAACACTATTCACCCCGAAATATTGTTCATGCATGCTGTCCAGCTCGGTACAAAATGCTGCCCACAAGTCAGCATTCAGCACATGAATGCTCCTTCCTGCCGTCCAGCTTGGTAGACTTGGTGGGCAAGGTGTTTTCATACGAAAATTCTCGGAAAAACTTATCTTGAACAGTTTTCCGTGAAAACTTTACTAAACTTCCTAAAAACGTATCTAAAACAGTTTTCCGGAAAAATTTTATTAAAAATTTCTGAAAAACATATCCTAAACAGTCTTTCGAAAAAACTTTTACAAAAAATTTCCGGAAACACTTAGAGTTTTTAAAGGAAGAGGCTCACAAGCCAAAACTGACCGAGCCGGACGGTCAGCATGCTGCCTGCTGTCCAGCTCGGTAGGATATGCTGTCCAAAAGTCAGCATTCAGCACATGAATGGTCCTTCCTGCCATCCAGCTCGGTAGACTTGGTAGCCAACGTGTTTTCATACGAAAATTCTCGCAAAACTTATCTTGAACAGTTTTTCGTGAAAATTTTACTAAACTTCCTACAAACTTATCTAAAACAGTTTTCCGGAAAAATTTTTACTAAAAATCTCCGGAAACACTTAGAGTTTTTAAAAGAAGAGGCTCACAAGCAAAAACTGGCCGAGCTGGACGGTTAGCATGCTGCATGCTGTCCAGCTCGGTACAAAATTCTGCCCAAAAGTCAGAATTCAGCACATGAATGCTCCTTCCTGCCATCCAGCTCGGTAGACTTGATGGGGAAGGTGTTTTTATACGAAGGAAAAACTTATTTTGAACAGTTTTCCGTGAAAATTTTACTAAACTTCCTCACAACTTACCTAAAACAGTTTTCCGGAAAAATATATTAAAAATTTCGAAAAACTTATCCTAAACTGTCTTTCGGAAAAAATTTTACGAAAAAATCTCCGGAAACAGTTACAGTTTTTGGTGGAGGAAGTTCACAAGCCAAAACTGACCGAGCTGGACGGTCAGCATGCTGCCTGCTGTCTAGCTCGGTAGGATATGCTGTCCAAAATCAGCATTCAGCACATGGATGCTCCTTCCTGTCATCCAGCTCGGTAGACTCGGTGGGCAAGGTGTTTTCATACGAAAACTCTCGGAAAAACTTATTTTGAACAGTTTTCCGTGAAAACTTTACTAAACCTCCTAAGAACTTATCTAAAACAGTTTTCCAGAAAAACTTTATTTAAAATTCCGAAAAACTTATCCTAAATAACCTTTCGGAAAAACTTTTACGAAAAATCTCCGGAAACACTTACAGTTTTTGATGGAGGAAGTTCACAAGCCAAAACTGACCGAGCTGGACGGTCAGCATGCTGCCTGCTGTCCAGTTCGGTAGGATATGCTGTCCAAAATCAGCATTCAGCACATGAATGCTCATTCCTGTCACCCAGCTCGGTAGACTGTGTGGGCAAGGTGTTTTCATACGAAAGTTCTCGAAATAACCTTATCTTCAACAGTTTTCCGTGAAAATTTTACTAAACTTTCTAAAACTTATCTAAAAAAGTTTTCCAGAAAAAAATTATTAAAAATTCCGAAAAACTTATCCTAAACAATCTTTCGGAAAAACTTTTACGAAAAATCTCCGGAAACACTTACAGTTTTTGATGGAGGAAGTTCACAAGCCAAAACTGACCAAGCTGGACGGTCAGCATGCTGCCTGCTGTCGAGCTCGGTAGGAAATGCTGTTCAAAATCAGCATTCAGCACATGGATGCCCCTTCCTGCCATCCAGCTCTGTAGACTTGGTGGGCAAGGTGTTTTCATACGAAAACTCTCGGAAAAACTTACCTTGAACAGTTTTCCGTGAAAACTTTACTAAACCCCCAAAAAACTTATCTAAAACAGTTTTCGGGAAAAACTTTTACGGAAAATCTCCAGAAACACTTAAAGCTTTTCAGGAAGGTAGCAAACAACCAAAAAATGGCCGAGTTGGACGGTCAGCATGCTGCTTGCTGTCCAGCTCGGTAGGAAATGCTGTCCAAAACCAGCATCCAGCACATGAGCATCCCACTATTACGTCCAGCATGGTACATAAGATAATCGGGTTAGTTTCATGCAAAAAATTCCAAAAAACTTATCATAAACAGCTTTTCGTAAAGAATTAAATAAAAAAATGTATATATATATATAAATTCTCTCTTTTTTTCTGAAACATGTTCCGGAAACATTTAAGTTTTTCCCGAAAAACCTAAAGAATCAAAGAAAGAGACCATGAGAGCCAAAACTGGCCGAGCTGGACGGTCAGCATGCTGCCTATCGTCCAGCTCGGTAGGAAATGGTGGCCAAAGTCAGCATTTCAGCCCATGAACATCCATCCCTTGCTGCCAGCTCGATATTCATAGGTCATGGGTTGGTTTCGCGCGAAAAACTTTCGAAAAACTTATCCTTAACAGTTTTTCGAAAATCTTTTTACGAAAATTTCGAAAAACTTAGCATGAACAGTTTCCTGCTCTGATACCAAATGAAAGACTATGAAGACAGGAGAACACAAACACTTCATGCAAATACTCTGAATTTTATTAAGAATCACTTGAACACAATACAACGATTTGTTCAATCAGTTTGACACGATTACAAACAGTAACCGAGACTGACCAATTCCTAATTTACCCAGAGAATCGAACGTCCAACTACAATTGTCCGTTCTATCTCTTCCCACAACCTAGGAAGTGCACTCACCAAACTCACACAATGATCTCTCTCAAAGCTGATCGTCAACTCTAATTCCAAAGACCTTGATATACCTTGTCTAAAAAATATTCTCCTTTCTTCTTTCGGACAGATCCTCCCATCCTCAAAAGGTAACTTGGGCTACTTTCCTTTACTTGCACAGATACGCCTTACTCACCAATGCTTCCTTGCACTCCAAGTCTTCTGATCCTAGTTTCCTGAACTTACAATTAGATGGTAATTAATCATCAAGATAATCATTTGGTTTGCTTACTTTCTTGGCTAATGGATTCTACCAGATAACACGTTGCTCCCCAGAAGTTTTTAGACCACTGTTTCATTGCATTCTTCTATTAAACAACAATATATGCCCTTAAGAGCAATGCTTACAATATAATTCTTAATGATAGAAACCAAGAAGGAAACAGTAAAGCTTACCAGATGCAGTACACGGCTTATTAGTTAGACACTGCTCGTGATACTCGCCGTCAATATGATAAAACTCAATACGTCTTTTCTGCCAACCTCTGACAGGGTAAAAAAAAAGAAGTAAGAATCATCATATAATCTACAAAAAGACTTCCAGTGAAATGGTTAAAAAAAATCAAATGAAGCCCTTGTTTAAGCCTGAGCCCATGTTTCACTGCCTCCACAGTCTCGTTATCTAATCCTCACAGATACATAAGTTGACAATAAAGCAAGATAGTCATGTGAGAAAAGAAAAAAAGTGAATAAGCATTCTTAAGATGGTACTCTCCACAAACTAGGATGTGCTAAACCCTGGTTTTTGTGGATTTGTATTGCTTAGTGGTACTGAGATGAATACACACTCTCGTTTTAAGTAAAAATAGAACCAATATTGATGTGGGGCTATTAACTCCAGCTTCGAAGAATCTATAACTGAACAAATATGTTTTTTCTTTTTTGTTATGAGACGGCAGCTTGGATCCATCTCTATTAATACATATATGTATCATTCATGTAAACGTCAAAAGAATTTTGTTTTTATTATATATCAGTTATCACTGAAAGATATAAAATTTTATAAACTTGGTCTGATCTTATTAACACACCATGAAGGGATTCAGGTAAGAAAAACAGTGTGGCACGTGCTTTATTGAAACTTTTTTAAAAAATAATCAATATTAAGTTGATTTATTTATCCTTTATCTTAAGTTTTTATTACACCCCCCTGAGTCTCTTACACATTCTTTTCAATTGATGAACACGAATAGTTCTGTTATCCATAACAGTCAAAAGGCAAGAATCAGGTTGTATTGCGTATACTACTTTGCAACAATCTTTTCTTAGCCATCTATAATCACTTTTCGCTAGTAATTTTAACGAATCATAACATCCCGGCGTCTTATCTATCGTCGTTGTCGAACAATAAGTCTCCGCAGGAAATGCTTCGGGTTGTTGGAAAATCATTGAGGAGAAGATTATGGATAACAAGAAAAACAACACTTTAGTCTGTTCCTTATTCATTTTTTTTAAGAAGATTCCAAAAGAGAATAGTTTAGTATTATGAGTTGAGATCTTAATATGTTTCTGTGAATAAATAGAAAATTGATTTGTATTATATAGGGAGAATTAGCCAAATAACAAAAAATAAAAAAAATTTGACCAAACATGCCAGATAAAAATAGAAAGAGTTAGAGAGAAAAATGGGAGAAATTAGTGGGGGTTTTTGGAATTATCTCACCTAATGTTCCTTTTTATATGCAAATGAATGTCTAATGATAGTATGATTGACGGTAAATCTTCTAATACAGAATTAGATACTATATATAGACCTAACATACTAGGATATTTACAGTCAAACATACTATCATTAAAAAATGTTAGTTTAAAAAAATTTGGTTTGCTTTTTTATTGTTGGCACAATTAAATTTTATTATTTTTAAGAAATAAATATCCGTTTTAGGAATATTTTATGATTTATTAATATGTTTTTAGTTTAAAGAAGTTATATTGTAATTAAGAAATGCATCTCCGTTTTATGAATTTTATTATTATTTATGAATATCATAGATAAAGTAACGATTCAATTTTTTCAAAATTTAAAAGATGTGAGAGATTTGGAATGATATCATTTGAGAGGATCTATTTGAAAATAAAGAGATATGTGAGATTAATTTTATTTAGTTTTTAGATTTTACATTTATATTTTATCCAAAACTAAATATGTTGCCAAACAACTATGATGGTATATGTTGTAAATTAAAACTTTTTTTAGAGTATAATTTTTTCAATTAATATTATAGAGATATTAGTGGCTATCAATACGTATCCTATGTTGTGGACAAACCAATTATCAACTTCTTTAAAAACTCTATTTCAGTTCCCTAATCCTTATATATAAAAGAGTAAGGGCTTTCTCCAGTTTAGTGACAAGTGGCAACACACTTAGATAACACATATTAATATATATTTATGATTATCAATTTAATTTATATTTAACTATTTAAAATCATAACATAAAAATAAAAAAATAAAAGAAAAATAAATCTAAACTTAATGAAAGATATTAGGAATATATAAAATATCATATGCATACATAATTTATATTTTCATATTTTTAGTGGTTTAATATAATTAATAAAGATAACTCAAAAAACAAATATGTAATCAATAAATAATTCCTTATATATAAAAGAGTAAGGGCTTTCTCCAGTTTAGTAACAAGTGGCAACACATTTAGATAACATATATTAATATATATTTATGATTATCAATTTAATTTATATTTAACTATTTAAAATCATAACATGAAAATAAAAAAAATAAAAGGAAAATAAATCTAAACTTAATGAAAGATATCAGGAATATATAAAATATCATATGCATACATAATTTATATTTTCATATTTTTAGTGGTTTAATATAATTAATAAAGATAACTCAAAAACAAATATGTAATCAGTAAATAATCAAATATATACGAAAAATTATAATTATAAAACTATAAAACAAAAAATATAATCAGTAAATAATTGAATATATAACTAATTATCAAAATTAAAATGAAGGATATTTAAAAAGAATAGCGAAGAAACATAACATAATCAAAGAAATATATAAAATTTAAAATGTTGAAATAAAAATTGATGAAATATACATATAAAAACAAACTCAAGACTGTAAATCAATATATATATATATAGATATATATTTAAAAAAAACTGTTATAATGTTGATAATAATGTTAAAAAATATTATAAAAATAAGATGAATGATAAGAAAAAATCAACTAAATAAAAATTAAAAACTAGAAATATAAATATGAATGATAATCTAACTAAAACGATAGTTTTGTAATACAAATTCAAACGATTGTTTTGTAATACAAATTAAAAGAAAACTCACAAATTATCGCATGTTCTATCATACGAATTATTAGGATTATCAAACTTTATTAAAATACATAAGATAATATTGATATTCAAAATATATTTATAAACTATTAAATATTTTATAAATTAAAACAAAAACTGCGCGTTAGCGCGGGTTCTCTCCTAATTAAAACTAGTTGAGGTGTTAACCTTCGCGCACCCGCGGGGTGTGATTGCTTTATACCAAAATATGACAACCAGATTAAGAATAGATGATTTTGGGCACACACAGAGTTGGTTTACTATTTATTTTGTTTTAAATGTTTTGTTTTGTGTATTTGATTTTTGGTATATTTTTATTATATTTTTGTTTTCTTATTTGTAAATAATTTTTTTTTGCCTAATTCTATTTTGCTGTGTTTTATGCCATATAGTTTTTATTAGATCAAACACGTTATACTCAAATACGAATATAAATAGATGAAAATTTTGCTACTTCTTATGCCATATAGTATTTTTTACCTTATTTTTTATTACTGGTTGTTATTTATTGGTTTTTTCTGCTTTTTTTGGGAGCTATATCTTAATTTATTTGTATTTAAGTATATCGTGTTTGATTTAATAAAACAAAGTATAAAAAATTGAGATATAAAAAATTGGTTTGGTTTTGATTATTCAGTATAAATCATATGGATATAAATTTTAGAAACCATTGTATATCTTTATTTTTAGGTTTAAACTATGAAACTAAATTAATCGGAAACTAAATATCTTTGATTTTTTAAAGATAGTGCAATTTGCAATGGTTTGGGCCGTTTGGCATTAAATCTAGGCCGCAAGTAACAGATGCATAGCTGTGACAGTCTTCGCCATTTGAGGAGATATTTTTTTTGGAAATGATTAGGTCATTTGTTTCTGCCGGTTCCGTTAACGAATTGCTACATTAAGCTATTCTGATGCTGGGTTTATGAGTCCTGTTTTAAAATAGATTTTCCGTTAACCTCCAGTTATCCATCCTCGTACTCAACTCTGTTTCTTTGTTTAGCGGAACTAATTGTATTCGTATATATTTAATCTTCTTCTAGATGTTTGTACACTATTTGAGGTATGTGAACGCACAATATATATGCGTTTCATAGGTTTTCATATTTATACAATCAGACTTTTGCATTGTGGTATTAGAAGGCCTCGATCCATTACATCGTCAAGAATTGTGTAACAATCAAATTGCAGTTGTCTAATTTCTGTGTTATTTTAAATTGGCGAACCAAAGTTTCAACCTTACATATCAAGCTTCATTTTGAAATTGTGATGTCGGATATTATTTTAGGACCAATCATTGATCTGCTGCTTTGTGTAGACCCATATCCATTAGTTCCTTTTAAATTCAGTTTTCCGGTAAATCTGCTTTCAAAAAAAAAAAAAAAAAAGTTTTCCGGTAAATGGGTCTCTGTATATATTTTGACAAAGTAACAAATAGGTTTTGTTTTTTAAGTAACAAATTAGTTTAATGTTGTCGAACCACTTGGTACGGAATTGGTTTGGTTTTGAAAAATATTTTTTGCTCTGCTGACGTGGCAAAACAATTTTCAAAGCGATTCTAGGGTTTCTTCTGTGTGTCTCAAACCTTGTGAGCAAGGTGGCTTCTCCGCCGCCTTCTCCGTCCATGTCAACGCCGGAGGCTCCAGGAGGGTCTCAATCCTCTGGATCTCAGGAGAATCCATCTCAGATGCTTCAACAAACTTGGGTTTCGGTGGTAAAACCGAAGAAATTGCTGGCTCAACATGAGCTAAATTATGTCAGAGAAGAAGGTGCTAAAACAGTTGAAATTCCGGACAACATCATTGATGATTCCACCTCGCTATGGGATGATATGATTCTCGGGAAGTTTCTATCTAAAGCTCCACATGTAGCAAAGGTACATGTAATCATCAACAAAATCTGGCCAGTGGGGGACAACACAGAGAATATTGAGATCTTTATAGTGGACGATACCACAATGAAGTTCAAAATTAAAAGCAGCTCAATCAGATCACGGGTTCTGAAACGAGGAATGTGGAATATAGCTGACGTGCCGATGGTGGTATCAAAATGGTCTCCGGTTGAGGAAGAAGATAAACAAGAAATCACAATTATCCTATGTGGGTTACGATGAAAAATGTACCCAGAAGGATGTTCTCAGAAGTGGGGTTAGGCTTTATTGCTAGTGCAGTTGGCAACCCAAAGAGATTACATCCGGATACAATTCAGTGTAAGCAGTTTGACGAGGCAAAAATATTTGTAGAAGCAGAGCTCTCAAAGGGTTTCCCAACTTCCTACCGCTTCAAGTCAAGCAAAGGAGTGGACTCAGTGATTGAATTTGTTTATCCATGGCTTCCATGAAAGTGCACCAGCTGCAGAAGATGGGGCCATGCGACAGACAAATGCACCAGAAAAGGTGCACAAATTCTGCAGAAGGACACGAGTCATGAGGAACATGATAAGGAAGTTCTGCTGAAGGAAAATATTCATGAAAAGTCTGATAAGGAAGTCAGTTTACTGGCGGAAAATGGGACTGCTGACACAGTGGTAGAAACAGTAGAGCAGGAGGGGGAAGCAGAGGCAAGATGGCTGTCGGTCTCTCCAAAAAAAGACCGGACATAGTCCAACTAAACATGTTATACAGGATCAAAACTTGATTGGTGAAGCATCCAAGTTCTCGGTGCTAAGTGATATGGGAGAGGAAGGTGAAATAGTGGCAGAGATTGCAGAGGAGAGAGTAGAGTCTCCATGTACAACAGAGAATTTGATTGCAGAGAAACAGAAGGAGGAGTTATTCTTGAAAATTGTTCCGACTACGAAGCGAACGGTTATCGACAGCTTTCAGCTCAGACAATCATTGCCTCGTACATCAAAGTCAAATCATCGTTATGTTCAGGACAACCAAAAGGAGGATCCTTCGGCTGCTCTGAGCAAAAAAGTTTCCCGAAAACAATAATTAATGAGTTTCTTCTGGAATATCCGCGGACTGAACAAGACAACAAAACATTATGTTATCCGCAATTGGATAAACAAAGAAGAAATGCAATTTGGGTGTCTACTGGAGACACGTGTGAAGGACCACAAGAGTCAGAAAATTATAGACACTGTCATGAAGGGATGGACAGTGCTAACAAATTATGATCATAGTCCGAGAGGACGTATTTGGGTTTTATGGAAGGATACCGTTCGTTTAACATCAGTTTTTAAGTCTGATCAAATGATCACCTGTTCAGTGCTGCTAAAGGGAAAAGATGAGGAGTTTTTCTGCTCGTTTATCTATGCCCAGAACACAGTGGAGGAAAGAAGAAGTCTTTGGGAGGATATACAGAATCATTATGACTGTGGGATGATCCGTACCAAAGCATGGATGATTATGGGTGATTTTAATGAAGTTCTGAAGCTTGAGGAGCATTCTGACTCTGCAACCCCAGGACTTGGAATGCGGGAGTTTCAAGAGGTGGTTAGTAAATGTTTGTTAACTGATTTGGGATACCATGGTCCTTTATTCACTTGGTGTAATAAAAGGAAAGAGGGATTAATCTGTAAAAAGCTAGATAGAGTTCTGGTTAATGACATTTGGCTTCGTCAGTACGTAAATAAATAGTGTCTTCGAGGCTGGAGGGATATCTGATCACCTGCGTTGCCGAATACAGTTCAATGATCCAAACATTCCTAAGCGAAAGCCTTTCAAATTCCTGAACCCAATAGGGACCATGCCAGAGTTCATCCCAACTGTGAAAACGGTATGGGATGAGACAGAGAAGATATTTCACTCGACCTCTGCAATGTTTCGGTTATCAAAAAAGCTGAAAAGCCTAAAGTTGCCACTTAAAAAGCTGAGTAAGGAAAAAATGGGGCATCTGCCACAAAAAACAAGAGAAGCTCATCGAGAGCTTTGTGAGGCTCAAGAAAAAACACTTCTCAATCCTACAGAGATGGCAATTGCAGAGGAGACAAAGCTCTATGAAAGATGGAGATTGCTCTCGGATCTGGAGGAGAAGTTCTACCAACAGAAATCAAAGCTACATTGGCTGAAAGTGGGAGACCAGAACAATAAAGCTTTCTATAATGCAGTGAGAACTCGAGAAGCAAGGAACATGATCAGAGAGATAGAGAATGATGAAGGGGAATTAATCATATCCCAAGAAGGAATAAAAGAGGAAGCAGAGAGATTTTTTCGGGAGTTTCTTACCTGTTCTCCTCCTGACTTCACGGGTATATCTACAGAGGAGCTCCAACACAGTCTTGACTTCCGATGCAGTGATCTTGAGAGGACCTTTCTTGAGAAAGAGGTTACAGCAGAGGAAATCCGTAGAGTGTTATTCTCCATGCCTGTCAACAAATCCCCGGGGCCTGATGGTTACACGTGTGAGTTTTTCAGATCAAAATGGGATGTAGTTGGTTCTGATGTCACAGCTGCCATCCAATCCTTCTTCCTGAAGAGATTTCTACCAAAAGGAATAAACTCCACAATCTTAGCTCTCATACCAAAGAAACAAGAGGCAAAAAAAATAAAGGATTACAGACCTATATCTTGTTGCAATGTCCTCTACAAGATGGTATCAAAGATTTTAGCAAATCGCCTAAAATGTCTGCTACCGAAAATCATTGTTCCAAATCAATCTGGTTTTATCAAAGACCGGCTTCTTATGGAGAATCTTCTGCTGGCTACAGAGCTAGTTAAAGACTACCATCAATCAGACATCTCCCCACGGTGTGCTATGAAAATTGATATTTCGAAAGCTTTCGATTCGGTGCAGTGGTCGTTTCTTTTAAACACGCTGAAAGCTCTCAACTTCCCTGAGAAATTTGTTCACTGGATCGGTCTGTGCATCACTACTGCCTCGTTTTCAGTACAAATCAATGGGCAACTTGCTGGTTATTTTCAAAGTACTAGAGGTCTCCGACATGGCTGCTCTCTCTCTCTCTCCTTATCTTTTCGTCATCTGTATGAATTATCTCTCACACAAGATTAATGCAGCAGCACGAGAACAAAAAATCGGGTATCATCCTCGTTGCAAGAACATATCTCTCACTCATTTATGTTTTGCGGACGATTTAATAGTGTTTTCAGATGGAACAAAGAAGTCAGTTGAAGGAGTGCTGAAAGTCTTTGAGGAGTTTGCATCGGAATCGGGGCTTAAGATTAGTTTGGAGAAATCTACTCACTATATGGCTGGTATATCGGAGTCTGTTAGAGCTACTATCATCTCTCAGTTCCCGTTTGAATGTGGTCAGCTTCCGGTTCGCTACCTCGGCTTACCTCTGCTCACCAAGAGAATGACTACTCAAGATTACAAGCCCCTCATTGAAAAAATACGAAGTAGGATAAGTTCTTGGACATCCGCTTTTTATCCTATGCAGGAAGACTGCAACTTCTGGCCTCTGTCATTATGAGTATAATCAATTTTTGGATGAGTGCTTTTAGACTCCCGGGAGCTTGTATCAAGGAGATAGAGAGTATCTGTTCGGCTTTTCTGTGGTCAGGGCCTGATCTCAACACTAAGAAAGCAAAGGTGGCTTGGACGGATGTTTGCAAGCCAAAGGAAGAGGGGGTTTAGGACTTCGAAAACTCAAAGATGTGAACACTGTAAGTGGTCTGAAACTGATTTGGAGGATATCCTCTGCTCATACCTCCCTCTGGGTCTCGTGGTTGCAAACCTATCTAATTCGCAAAGGCAGTTTCTGGTCGATATCTAATTCAAGTCAAGCAGGCTCATGGATGTAGCGCAAGCTGCTTAAGATGAGAGCAATAGCCAAAGCTTATCATCGGGTTGAGGTTCATAATGGTCGACTCACCTCCTTTTGGTTTGATAACTGGTCTTCTCTGGGACAGCTCCATGAAAAGCTAGGCAACCGTGGATTTATTGACATGGGTATCTCTGAAACTGCATCAGTGGAGGAGGCTATTCTCAGTCATAGACGCAAGAAACATAGACTTCCTTTACTGAACGAGATTGAAGAAGTACTTGCTCAAAAGATGTTGGAAAGAATAGTAACTCAAAGTGATGTTGCATTATGGAAACACAACATTGACGACTTTAAACCGAGTTTTAGCTCTCATCAGACATGGAATCAAGTTCGTTATGAACATGAGCAGAAACAGTGGGCAAAGAGTGTTTGGTTCTCCAAGGCTACACCAAAACACTCTTTTCTCACCTGGCTTGCTATTCAGAATCGATTATCAATGGGGACAGATGTCTAGGTTGGAACGGGAATGGGCAAGCCCAATGTGTTTTTTGCTCTTACCCCCTTGAGACAAGGGATCATCTCTTTTTTGTCTGCCCTTACTCCTCTGAAGTCTGGAGCTCACTTGCCAGTGGTCTAATGCACACTACCTTCTCCACTCAATGGTCGGACATCCTGCTCTTCATCCAGTCTAACTCTCTGGATTATTGCAGAAGTTTTATGCTGAGATACACCTTTCAGGCTATCGTTTATAGAGTCTGGAGAGAAAGAAATCTGCGGAAGCATGGAGAGAACCCTTCTCCACTCTCACGCATGATCAAGCTTCTAGAGAAAATGGTTCGAAACTGTCTCAGTACTGCCCAAATGGAAGATAAGAACCTAGCCGAAAGCTTGGTTCTGTGGTTTAATCTTCATCCTTAAGCTTGTGCCCTGTACCTAAAGTTCATCTAAAGTTCTTCTCTGTATTCTGTTTTGATCAACTCTAGCTGCAACTCTTTGTAACACAGACTTTTTTTGAAATTTAACATTCATTTCGAAAAAAAAAAGAAACACTTGGTACGAATGAAACATATTTGGTATCTTGACTGCTCGAGCGGAAGTAAGATTCTGTTTCAAAAAAGTTGTTCTCATGTCTGTTTAAGTTTTTGACCCAATAGGCTGCTACGACTTCGTATTTTAATGGGACTATTAAATATTTAAATTTAAAACACTTTGTCACATAAAAATACACTCGTAAGTAATAAATTAGTTTAGGAATTTAGTTGCACATTTTATATTATGTGTCTAATTTGTCCTCGTACTCAATTTATCACTTTGGATGTGATTCTACAAAGTAGCTGATCCATTACGTATATGTTTTTAAGAAATTAGCTGCCTAAGTGACCATTCTCGAGCTTTTTGAACGGATTGGTAAAGCCCCATATGTTTTTCCTGTTAATAAGCATATTATTATTATTATTTTGACCAAATTCTTCTATATAAAGCATGAGAATAGAAAAGGTTACAGGACGTAGTCCAGTGTTTTATGTTTAAAACCAAGTGCCCATAAAAACAGGTCACATTTGTAGAAATGAATTTGAACCATACCATGTTGGGCTCTAACTAAAGAAGACCAGTTGGAATGTAACCAGAATCAAATCAATCCTGGAGATCGGACCAGATTGCCAAATCAGATATGCCGAACCGTGTAGAACAACTAAAACCGATTGAGGAATTGCGATTAAACAATTGATATAAACGATAATTACAGAAATGATATTAAACGAAATATGTAAAGGAAAACGACACAAAAAAAAGATATCATGAGGCAAGATATGATATCTTTTTCCTTAACTCAAATCAAATCGCCGTTAGTGTGACGATACTGTACGATTTTCGAGTCCCAAGATACAACACATATAAGACCGTTTTGCAACACTCGAAGATGGAATTTACGAACTATTAATCTACGGTATACTCTCGAGACTTACTTTTAACTTAGGGAAATTGCTGGATATATATTTTTTTGTATCGAAAGAATTAGTGAAAAATGAGGAAGACGATGACTTTCTTTTGAAGCCAAATGGGAGCGGTTTTTTGTTGAGAAAAATCCAGCGAAAATCAACCCAAACGTGAGACTCGGTCTAATTTGTTGATCATGTAAGGAGAAGAATAAAGTCTTAACGAATATATTAATTTTTCGTTCTAATTTTCGTTAATAAATATTTGAATTTAATCCAAAAATATTTATCAAAATATGAAAAAACTAGTTAATGTGTCGAAGGCCCTCTACCAAGACCGGTCCAGCATGGCTTAGCGGCAGCGCGTATAGATTAAGTCTCTCTCCAACACCTTTTTAACATATCAAAATGTTCTCCTATATATATATTTGAGTTATTTTCCCTACCCTTCATATGTGGCACAAATAAACTCTTTCTCATTAAAGGGACTTGCCTACTAAAAGGCTTATCCTCATTAGGCACGTTGGCCCATTTCTTTCACTTGCACATATTTTTAATGAAGCCCAATGGCTATTAAAAATTGTTCCAACAAACCGTCCAACCACCAAATTTATCAATCAGAGAGAGTGCGAGAAGATCGTCGAACGTGAAACCCTATGAATCCATTGAAGTTGAGAAGCTTCTAGTTTGATGTTAATGAAAGCGTTGATTGAAAGCATTGTTGCAGAAGGTTAGAGGAAAACTCTGGTCAGTTTTGTCTAAACCTCAGGGTCTTGTTTTTGATGAGTCGCTCTATTTTGGTGATGATAGCATAAGACAGGAATATTTAGCGATGAAGCCGATTCTTCCTCTCAGACCAGAGACAGTAACTTGAAGCTTGCCAAGCTAGAAATTGAATTGTCTTCTTCACTTTCCCTCCGTTCAAGGCTTGCAACAATGCCATAGAATTGTCCCAGCATTTATGAGGAACTAATTCCACCTGTGTAGCGATTCTTCTCCAAACAGTCCAGGAACTGCAATCAAAGAAGAGATGAGAGCGAGATTCAATGTTAAAAAGCATATTGCAGATGATATCTGCAGAACACCATATATATATATATATATATATATATATATATATATATCAGTGGATGCATTTGCCTATCCTTCAATTCATGTTTATGTGAGGTTCATATATTTTGCTTATGTAGATTATGATGTTTAATAATTATAGTTATCTCAGTCTGATCAGGAGGGGTTATGAGAGTCTGAATGCAAATTGGCCATTAAGTATAAAGTGTTTCATAAACTTACGTTTGCTGTTTTTTTTTGTCGCGTTAGCCTCATTCATGCATGTGGTGAGCTTTTTTCGAACGTCGACTCAAACCTTAAACCTGTCTCTCTTGGTCATCCGCTCATCTTCTTTCTCAGACTGTACTTTTTGTATTCGTCGACGCACCTCGATGCGTAAAAAGAAATCATGACCTTGAAGACATTCATTTTGCGATTATGGCAAATTAAGAAGATCTATAAAGTATATATTTGGTCGTATTCCTGGTGAAGCATGAACTTATTATTTGTGTATGGTTTTTTATTTTGTTATTCAAATAACTGTTGTCAAGCAGTAAACAATGTTTGATCAGGCATATATGTGAACCACCTAATGTAGTGGGTTTTTAAAAATGGAGCAAAGCATATATATTGACTATTTAGAAATTAACTTACGTAATGTCGAATAGAATAACATCATCACAGGCTACGTACAAAATAAGCAGTAGAAACATGTTACAAAAAATACTCTACCAAATTGATATGTATGCCTTGTTAGACCACTAAAACCGAATGAGAAATTGCGATAAAATAATTAACATA